>JACAXG010000082.1:2163075-2176155 GCA_018881555.1 Amblyornis subalaris
GRAWKSCYTTTTTTTTTTCCCTCTCAAGGGCTACAGTAGGTCAGCTGGAAGTGACCCAAATTCTGCAGAGCAGGGCCAGACACAGCAACACCCACAGAAACACCATATTGGCAGCTAAGGGTATGGCAAGGTTTGTGTCCTTCAAGTATTCCTATTTTTTTTGGATAGGACTGGCATGGAAAATGGACAAGCTTCTGTCATAGCACACGGTTCACAGAAAAAGATGGGTGGGGACATGTCCAGTCTCTGATCAACTACAAGTGTAACTAGCAGGTAGTGGGCTGAAAAAAAAAAAAAAGGAAAAAAAGAAATTCTTTACAGAAATACATGGCTAATCTGTAAACATCTTTACAACAGAGTACTGTGGGTGCTGAGAACATACACAGAGTGAAGTGAAAGCTGGACATGTTACCAGAACAGAAGTTCACTATGCACAGAAACTGCCTTCAATTCATGAGCTACAGCCTGGGAAAGAATTCACAGATAGTATRTGCTTATTCTCTTTCATATTTACCAGTCTGCCTACCTTTGACCGCTTCTCAGAAAGGGCATATACAGGCCTCTGAACATGCCTATGCTCACGTTTTACAGAAAAGGGAGTTATGCGTGTATTTGCAGATTTTCTTTTAGTTTCTTCCAATATTTCACATTTCCATCATCAAAAAAAATTATCCTGCGTGAGACTCATGTAACTGACAAGAATGGTATTGATTTTTACATTGTTAATTGCTTCAGATCAAGTTGTATTTACAGAGTATCTTGCCCTTATTCAGTAAAATTTGGCACAATAACATGGGAAGATTCAGAAAAAAAAAATATTGGGTTAGTAAACAATGTCTTCTAAACTGCATCACAGTTAGACAAAAAAATCTACTCATGTTGTAGCTCCTCCAAGGCACACAAATCAATCTAGTCTAGAATTACCAAAATATCTTATTTGCCCAACCCGAGCACTATTTATTTTTTTAAATCATAGATTAGTTTGAGTTGTAAGGGACCTCCAAAGTCATCCAGTTCTAACCCCTTTCCCATGGGCAGAGACACCTTCCACTAGACCAAGTGGCTCAGAGCCCCATCCAGTCTGGACTTGAACACTGCCAGGGATGAGGCATCCACAACTACTCTGAGCAACCTGTTACAGTGCCTCAACACTCACAGTAAAGAATTTCTTCTTCATATCTAGTCTAAACCTACCCTCAGTTTAAAGCTATTCCCCCTTGTCCTATCACTATATGCTCTTGTGAAAAGTCCTGCTCCAGCTTTGTTGCAGGCTCCCTTCAGGCAATGAAAGGCTGCAATAAGGTCACCCCAGAGCCTTCTCTTCTCCAGGCTGAACAGCCCCAGCTCTCTCAGTGTGTCTTCATTGGAAAGGTGCTTCAGTCCTCTGATCTTCTTGGTGGCCCTCTGGACTCACTCCAACAGGTTCATATCCTTCCTGTGCTGAGGACCCCAGAGCTGGGTGCACTACTCCAGGTGGGAAGTGAAAGATAAATGCAGTGAAATAATTTGAATATTTAAAACACAACAAAATACTATGTTGCTATCAATAATAAACCAAGAATTYGCATTTTGATATTCTGACACAGGCTGCAGCTTAGCCTATCCAACCYACATAACCAGACACTCTACAAAACTCCACAAGAGTATTTTCAAAGAAATATCTTTTGTATAACCTTTCTAACACGAATGTTGGATGGTTAAACAGCTGAGGAGAGCTCAACCCTCATGCCTGGATGACTACTCCTAATAGTAGGCAACCATGGTAAAATGTGAGAGTCGGGACCACCACTTCTTCCAGACTTCTCCCTTTCAGGAAGACATAAGGTACCTTGCATATCAGACTGCCCCACATGCCAAAGCAGGCATCCAACCATTGCTAAATTTTATGTAGGATACTATTCCTGGTAGGTCAAGGAACTAGGGTTTTTTCTCTGGTGRGAAAGGAACAGTAAAGACATAATGGTTTGGTCCTATTTTTACCCAGGCAGGGCAGACACTGTGCCTGTTCCTTTTAGCTTGATGCAGATAACTAACTACATATTTTCTGCTTCCTATGATGAAAAAAACACATTGGATGTCATTTTGTGGTTAAGCAGTGTTGACAAGAAATTGAGATACAATTTACAAATAAAATGCAATACACATGATTGGCTTCCTTCACTGACATTTAGCTGCCATATAAGAAAAGCGCCTAAAAACCAACTGGAGAAACTGTAGGCTAAGAAACATCTGTTTAAAGAATCACTTTATTTATAGCCTATTAATTTTAGACAGATGTCCCCRGATCAATATTTATAGTATTTTTAACCAACAGTTGTTTAAAATAAATTATTTGATTCAAAACCTATTAAAAATAAATCCCACAGGCTTGCAAWCTCTGCAGTTTTATTACTGCAGCACCAAGCATTGATAGCAGTGTGAGGAATGCAGGTGTTGAAGAAGAGCACGGATGGAAATACAGCCCTTCAGAGAGTTTGCCTTAAATCTATTCCAAGCTTTGAAGATAAGGGTATTTCAGTTCTCCTCCAGACAGGGGAAGAGGGACAACAATCTTAACTCTTCTCTTTCAAGAAGTGTTTGACTAATAGGGGTGGTGGTCTCCTGTGCAAACAATATTTGAGCCTGGGTTCAAAGTATTCTCAGGAATACACACTCCTTTTATACAGGACAGACCAGATCTGCTCTGTAGTTGAGCATACAGAGCCCTGTATTAACATCTCAGAAAGGCAAACTARCCCATGCAGAAAATCCTGGTTCCGAGATTCCTGGATAACACTGCACAGKGTGGAAATAAAGCCCTTGTAACTCTACTGAAATGCTCATAGATTCACATCACTTTAAAACAAAACAAAACAAAGATCCCCCAAAACTTTTCTGCCATCCAGCTACACTTAACTCTGCCAACATGCATGGGGAGTAGTGCTTTTCTCAGTTTTAATTTTCTCCTTAAAAGGATATTTTGMCTCCAAGAACATTATCTCTGTGTCCCCAAGAAGTCACAGAAACCAGAGTCTGAAGAAAGCAAAAAGTTATTTTGGATGTTAATCTATTATTTTACTTTCTAATTTAAACAGTTATAAGAAGGACAAAGTTCAGATTTGGTTTACACACATAGAATGCCRTTTAACATAAACATCTTCCTTATAGCCAGTAAGGATTGCCATGTCATTTTGGAGTGTATCAGGCCTGTGCACACTGACCACAAACAGCCATTCTTAGCCCAAACTACTGAAGTCCTTCTTTCCAGARTAGCAAAGACTACAATACCACACTCTCTTCGAACAATAAGCTCGCCCATCTCAGATACTTCTAATTAGAGGACAAAACTAAGCTGCTGTCTAAATTTAACAGGGAAGGCCAGAGTTGGGGATCATAATTCTGGTCTCAAGGGCATTCCAGTCATGTCCACTGCCTCTAGCCAAAGCCCACAACTCTCACATCCTTCAGCTAAGTCAGTAACAACTTTAGAAAGCTCTGTCTGCAAGGCACCATTTTGCAGAACAACTGTTCTCATTAGCTCTAAGACAAGCAATAGAAAGCCAAGTCACTAGACCACATATYTGCAATTTTCCTCATCATCCCCAATAATCTATAAATTCCTGAGARAAGCCCTGCAGAAGGAATTCTCAAGAAGTATTCCTTGTTCTACCCACCACATACATACATGTCATTCAGAAAACATTGAGTGTCAAGTATTGTGTTCCCATCCCCACCCCTTTTATTCTCAGTTACAGCAAGAAATGGGTGGAACTTGAGAAAAAAATAAATTGTCACAAAAAAAGAAACAATTAGTGGCAATCATCGCGTCTTATTTTAGATAAGAAAGGCAGTTTTCAAATTTCTCAGAAAGAGTYGTTAGTGGGTGTATGTTAAAACATCGTGCTTATGTTCCATCAGCATGATTTGTGATATACAACTTTTAAGAACAGTGGCCTAACTGCCACTGTATTGCTCACCACACATCAGGCAAAGAAAGTATTATGTAAAAAAAAATAATTTATACCACAGAACTTTCCAAAGTAAGAAATAAAGAGCGTATCTGCAAAACATTTATGTCTGAACAAAAACCAAATATTCTTGAAAAAGACTGCTTGAGTCAGACAGGGTACTTGAAACATCCTTGTTACAGAAAAACCAAAGRACAGAACCACAGTCTCACTAGATGGTTTAGAGTTGRATTATTGGTTTTGAACTATATACCATCACAAAGTCCTCAATTCACTGCCTTTTAAACTGCTTATTTCCACACTGAGTTTTTAATCTGCTTATAGCCCAGACTCATTTTCTTATCAGTCACACTGTTTATCAATTTTATTTCATCTATATTTGAAGGAATGCTCCTCAAATGACACATCCTCAATTTGGCAATRCACTTCAAGTTCCCCAAGGCCACCAATCTCTTGGTCTTACTGTTCAAATTGATGTCACTTCCAGTATTACCCAAACCACAGGATCTTAAGCAGTATCTGAACTCTGATACCTCCTGTGCTTAGCACATCTATAAATATACTCAGGAACTAGCTGTAAAACCCACATGAAAATCATGAACCCCAGAAATTTATAGGAAGTACTTTATAAAACCAAATAATCTTTCAGGAAACTGAAAACACTAMTTCCTCCCTCCCCACCCACCAAATTACTCACGGCACAGTTTAAAAATGACTGCCACTCTCATTCACACAAAGAAAAATACAGTGTTTCTGYAAACTTACCAATGAGGGTTACAGCACTACCAGGAGAATTAAGTGTCAAGAAGACAGTGCTTCTGTTTTCACATAAACGTATCAGCTCATCCCCCTAATAATTTGTATTAAAAGAAAAAATCTACACGAGTACAAAATTTTTCCTTAGAATCACAAATGTGTTGAGAGTAAAAATTTTGTTTCGAAATTTTTGTTTTAAAGTGTTACATTTACTTTTCAAAATATTTTTTTCAAATTCTACATATTCTAAAATAGAAGGAGCCATTCACACCAACCTGTGTGCAGGTTTTGCCCAAACTGCACACAACCATCACACATTTCTAAATGGAAAAGGCAAGAAGCAAAGTAAATTTCTTACACTGAGCTTCATGAAAATTAAATATGGTGATCAGTTGTGAGAAAAAGATTGATTTACAGTTATTAAAGCTTGAGAGGAGGACAAAGGTTGTTCTTTGAAGTTTTAGGAAGGCAGGTATCATTTCAATGTTGACTTCAATAACTCCTGCTTTGCAATTAGAACTCATACTTCTTACAAGTCAGTCKTAGCATATCTAAGCATTTTACTGATAAAAGGTAGGATAACCTGAAATCGTTCAAATTAAATTTGAATGGTCCACTGAACTCTTAATGATGTCTAATCCCTTCCTTTTTGAGAYTGTGGATGTATTTTCCAAAAGGCTGTTGAAAAGACTATCTTCAAATAAGCCTGAGAAGCTTCTTAAGTCTCAAAGAGATTCAGAACAAGCGAGTAAGCAGATCCAACACAAAACCAGGAAAAACTGGAGGGAATAAACCTACTTAAAGCTGGTATAAAACACAACAAATTATGTAATGAAAATTAAACAGTATGGTTTATACACATGAATTTTGAGTCATGATTTAAATAACTATTTCACAAAATGTTCCCCTGCAACATCTTCACAATTATTAATTAGYATAACCAGAATCTGAACATCTTGTAAAAGTATTAAAAATGGTTTTGGATTGAAAACCTTTGGAATACTTCTGCTGATTTTGCTGACTACTAAGTCAAAATAGTCACCAAACCCTCCTAGTTCTAATCACAAACTATCTTAGCATTAGTTATTGACCAGCTTGTTTAGAAAAATTCACACTTCAAAAATAGAGAACCATTAATTTATAGATAAATTTGAATCCATGTATGTGCTTGTATATGTAGCACAAGCAATAAGCTAAACACAGCTTTAAAGGTAAAAAATAAATGTCTTTTCTCCACCAGTTAACAGCTCATGAGACTGAAAAGCACACAACTAAATTAATCCAACATATGTGTTTTACTACTTAATAATATTACATTATGGCATCCAAGAAACTTTTATTTTGATGTTCTTGGAGAGGTGATTAAAGGCAGCATTGCTCAAAAGAGGAGAATACAATTATTCCCTGTGCATATTTGGGTGCTGAAATAATAAAACAACCACATCAGAGTATATTCCAAATAACCAGGAACTCAACTATTCTTGAAAAGTTTTAAAAAAAAAAAAAGAGAATCTAAGTATAGATGGCTACTATTATAGGCATTGTTGAAAGCTTCAGTTTACTTAGCAGACAGTAAGAGAATCATATTATACTTCAGATAATGAATTCTAWATTGTAATGCATACCTACCTTAGCTTTTTACACTAAACATATCACTTAGTTCACCCTTTTTAGAAAGATTAGGCTTTTACTAGCTGTATATAATGTTCTACATACAATAATGCATATATTTATAATTTTAAATTTTGTTTGTATAGGAAAAGTGTCTAAGCCCTTCTTAATCAGATTTTAAATGAGCAGCATCACTTTTGAAAATRTGTTTGTACAAATCAGTTCGGTTACTGCTGAACTTTCTCAAAATAAATATATTGAGATTTCAAACATTACTGAAATCCTCTTACAGGTTAGAAAATGGGATTGTCAGTAGCCACTTTCTCTAGGGGAAGACTTCTTGTGATGTGAATTTTAGCATAATTACATTCAATAAGCAGTTCAAATGCACCTTACTTTTGGTTCAGTGCACATGAAGAAAGGTTGAAYGTATATCAATATATTCTCCTTGCTGCCAGTTTCCTAAGCAAAGACAATATCCAGCTTGCTCAGATCATGCCAGTCCCAGCAATATCAGCTGACGACTACCAAAATTGCAGCAACCACTACCATGGGTCAATCTTGCATTACTTTTATGAAAATTTGAGGACTWATCATGAAACAAGGATGAATACCAAAAGCAACAGCACAGTATTATGCATTTTCTAATTAACTGTGTTTTGACATAAAGAGTGACATAAGCTTAAAGTAAAAAATCGTAGTTCTTCTGTAGTGCCCTAGGGGCCAAGCGCTCAACAGACATCACTTTTACTGCAAGGAAAGCTGTGGGTTCTTCAGATACTGTACTTGTTGCTACCAATTTTCTTTTTTTTTTTAATATTTGGTCACCTTATATTCTACAGCATCTTTTACTAGACTCTAACAGGGATGCTTAAACAGATGCTCAGCTCCCAGTACGTCTACAGAGTATGTGCAAATACCAGTCTGAATGGCTTTTAATAGGCATGATATATTTCAGATTTTCATCATTTTAGGAAGATACTGCTTAAAACATCCATCTTAGATTCTGAAATATTGCCATTCAAAGGACTCAGAGTGACTGTGTATGAGTTTGCTTTCATGAAGACTGTCTCACACTCTGCATTTTAAAAATTTAAACCAATGTACAAGGCTAGGTAATATCAACTGTTAATGAGAATCTCAAGGGAATCACATAAACCAGTAATCTCTCAGATGACACACACTTATCCTACTATGAGATCCTTAAATAGCTATCAGCAGCTTCACTGAAAGCAACATTGATAAAAAAGGAAAGCTGATGTAAAGTCATGGAATATACAAGGGGAATAATTTCTCTCTCTGTTAAGTCTTGTTACAGTCTTCATTTTAAATCAGTCTTGAAAAAAAATGGCATTCACAACTTTCACCATTAGCTTAATATTCTTTAAGATTATTTTTAAAGAATTTTTAATAGTGCAGGGCTTCCTAAACCTCCAAAGAGTAAGAGGCAACCCTGAGAAAATAGATAATTTTCCCCTTTTAAATATATGTTTGTGTTAGCTTTTCTTGTTGTTTGCAATACCCTTAATTCTCCTTCTACTGCAGCTCTGCAGGAACTTTCAACAGTCAAACCTTGCAATGCTGATCTAAAGGGTGAAACCAAAGCTACATTAGAAAACTAAACTCAGAATTGTCTGTTGGACCTCTAGCTGCCTCAGGACCAAATCTGAACAGCACACATGGGAGGAGAAAACAGTGTTATGGGAACCCATATGCAACCAGGCATGCTGAAATCTTTCACAGAGCTACTGCTCTGCAATTTGAAAAAATACATGAAATTATATGGGAGTTTTCTGACTGAAGTGGAACATGCATCTTCAACTCATCATTCACCAATCTCAGTTCTTCCCAGGTGCATTCAGCAAACCAGCTGGACAATTTGTCCCTGTTCAAGCTGCTGTACACTGATAGCATGAACTACATTTGTTTAAGATCACTCARGTTCTCCAGGCCTTTTAAAATAGCTATGGCTTATTCTGCAGACTTAGAAGGTGAAGTGCCAAGTATTAATACATCATTACATTTTGAGATAAAGACAACTGAACTTGTCCCTCTGCAAATTCAGAGGGCAGAACAACAGTTGTCCTCGTATTCCTTTTCAGGCAAAATGGAAACGAGGAGAAAAAGCAGAAGATGAAAGGCATGTGCGGCTGCAAATTTTTCCAGTAAATAGATTTTCCACTTCACTAGAAAACTACCACATAATTTCATGTATTTTTTCAAACTGCACTTTATTCCTCATAATAATTTCTCTTTCTTTTTCCTTTCTTCCTGTCTGTCTGGCTACCATTTCTTCTCACATCCACCTAAATAAATTTCCTTTTTCCCTAGAACTGAAGCAATTTCAATTGTTTCAAAGTTTATTACATTTGCCTTAGGTATTGCTTAGCTAAAATACACACATTCAGCTCATAATTTGCTAAAAATAACTCTGCAACTTTCCTTTGAGCTTTATCCAAGTCATAACAGTATCTAGCTCCAAAACCAAGCTCATTGGAGTCCTATACTTTAGAGGAGGGAAGTTACAACTGCCCAGCATCTCTGAAAGTTGAAAAAGACCTTCTTTGCTACCACATGGCCTCACAGTCCTCTCTGACACCACTATTTTCACTAGTTCTTTCTCAGTTTGGATTTCCATGTTCCAGTACTATCAAAGTAATCCTTATTTCTTGGTTCTTGGCTTTTTGGTACTCATTTTTCTTTATCTGCCTATGAACAGGTATTCAGAGAAATCCTTCACTTTTGATTCTACTGTAAATATTGCTTTTGTAGCCTTCATAGTTTGCAGCATACATCTTCCACCTCTTTTTCTGATAACAATACCAAGAAACCATAATACAATATTACCACTGTGCTTCAGCCTTACCCTTCTCAGATCTAAGTGCAATGAAGTAAGCACTTCTGAATTTGAATCACCTCCTAATTCAATATTGCATAAAGGTAAAGTCAGCTCAGCAGCAAACTTCTAATCTCTTTCCTTATGCACTTACCTCCTCTATACTTTTCATCTCCCTCTGGTCTTCTAAAGGAATTTCAGAGACCAAAAAAAGCCAAAATAAACACAAAATTCTGGTGCCTTTAAAGATACAGTTTGATAGATTTATCAAAAAGATTGTATAATTTACAAAGAACAATCTGAGGCATCACATTCCTTATTTCTATAAAAATAAGCTACTTGTTAACCACTAAAACTTACAGCTGTAGAAGATTCAATATTGAGAACAGAACATCCACCCACAGAGACAGTGAGGAACTGTCTGACTGAAAATACTTTTTCTACTGCTCTAAACCATGAGAGTTAAGGATCCATTCTAAAAGGCATCATGGATAATCCCTGCCTCAAATAAACTTTAGTTTAAGGTAGAGGCTCTGAGAACAGATGAGGACACTGCAGGTTTAAAACTCAAGACCCCACAACACACACACAAAAATATTTGTTCCCTTTTGGCCTACTTGTATTCTTTCTCTTCCAGTCAACTGTGTAAAATTAACTGAAACTTTTAAGGGATACAGATTTGTGGGGCTGTTTGACTTATCCTTCCATTAGAGACCCACTGCAAAATAAGGCGAACATGCACAAAGCATGGAGTTAGGACTAAGCAATGCCTCAGTGCTCACAGTTTTAAAACTGTGTATTTAAAACTGGATGTGGCACTTAGTGCTGTGGTCTATTTGACAAGGTGGTGATCAGACAAAGGTGGGACTCGATCTTAGAGGTCTTTTCCAATCTAAATGATTCTGTGATTCTGTAACATTACTTCTTGTACATAAGAAGCATATACAGAATTTCTTCTTATACATATTGTATGAACATACAGCAACAACATGACATCCTTAATAGAAATTACTTCTTTGAAAGAAAAGTCATCCTATGGAAAAATAACTTTTTTTAGGGGAGACTTTAGATATAAAAATACACACACATATATAATCTCTTCCAAATCGTTCTTTTGCATATAAACGCTTCACCAAAAAGTTTTGCCCTGGTAGAGATGATTTACATTAGATGAACTTTGGAGCCTTTCAAGAGTAAAAACACATGTAACTAACTCTGAGATAACATTTTGCCATAATCCAAGATTAGGACTTGGAAGATACAATATTAAATACCTCAGAAATATTCTCAAGTCTCCACATTCTTACTTTACTACAGTGTTCATTATCAACCGTCCTACAGTTGTTACTTTTGTGATCTCTAAACTGTGGACCTAACCCACAGAAAGAAAAATAATTATCAACGTGGTAGAGAAAAGCTAAATTGCACAAACTCCCCGCAGTGTAGTCATATTTATAGGGCTTCCAGAAGAAAAAAAAATTGTTGTTAAAATAGGGCAAGCACTGGACAAGGGCAGCTAACCTCACAAGAAATATCAGTGCTACTTCAGGTGTGTTTCCCAGTATCCCATGTTTCTGGAGATGTCAAAAATGCAGATTAATTCAAATGTTGTCAAAAAACAACTGTGCCTCAAAGAGAAGCTATGAAAGAAAGGAAGTTCAAGTTTACAATGTCACACAATGCTACACAAGCATGTTTCCCTCACATACCAGGTATATCTAGCAAAAATAGAGATACATTGGAATAGCAGGTGGTCTGCATTAGGGAAACTAACAGACATGTTCCAGTGCCAAAAAGCCACACTTCCTAACTGCTGAGAATAACTGGTTTATATTTAACATTCTGAGGAAATTATAAACTGTATTCCATTTTAAAAATCTATGTTATTCAGAAAATTTCTATGTATGTACCACAACACAGAGTAAATAACATTGTTTAAAAACACTAACATCATCATCATCATCACCACCACAAAGTAACTGAAGTATATGTCAAACCAGTCACAGTTCTTGGGTGGTATTTCATTTCAGAAAAAGGCTCTAAACAAAAGAGAAAAATCAGTCTTAATTGTATTTGTAATATGAAGATATTTAAGTATTAAACAATGTGTAAAATGCCTTTTCAGCACAGCAAAGTCTATTTCATCTTCTAAAAATGAGCCCTGACAATGGGCTGCTTCACAGTGTAGCAGCATACTGGCTTTTGCCAGATTAAATGTTTTGACTTACAGTAACAGGTTAAGTTGAATGACATCAAATTATTTCAATCAATTGCAATTTTATCCTAGTCATCCCAGTTTATCCAGTATTTTGCCTTTCCCAAGAAGATGTATTTATCATCTTCATCGGCACTTCTTTATCTCCCATTCCTTTCATTTTGCCATTCCTCCACGGAAGAGGAACTGATAAACCTTCCCTTTCCTCTTCCATTGTCATKCTCTCTGATTAGTTCTTACTTTCCTTTCCATCTCAATTTCTCACATACTCCTTATCTGTCTCTATCCTTCCACACATGAAAGCATAGGGACCACAGTCAACTACCACAGTACCACTTGCTAACACACTCTTATTTAGAAATTTTTACTGTTGTGAATTCAGGCTAGTTTGTTTTAAGCACTTTGGGATTCAAAACCAAACTTCTGGTAAGCAACCTCACAAAATTCTTCAAGTGACTGTACACCAAAACTTCCAAGTATATTACTTGAGAAAACTAATGTTTGGGGTGATTTTTTTTTTTAAACTTTCATTGAGCAGTGCAAAGAGACAAAGAAATCCTTCAAATCCTCCCCTCTTGGGTGTTGTAAAAGAGCAATGAGCAGCTGGAACAAGGATGGATGAAAATACAGTGTTATGAAGAAACAGAACATATTATTTTGCAGCTTAACGTGACTTGTGACCACACTAATGAGGAACACCACCAACACACACCTCATTGAAGCAGAGTGAGAGAATCCTCTGTTTGCAGGAGGAGAGCACAGAGCTGGAGCTTAGCATAGTCTTTAGCTGAAATGTTTATCTGCAGAACTTCAGATTTATGCAGAGATTAAATCCATTACTTCAGAGCACTCAACCACTGCTTCTCCACGGGAGGCCTGTTACTAAGATGTGCGTGGTGGGTCTCTGCTGTGGAAACAGCTGATTACAATACTCAGGTCAAAGAAGTCACCTCCAACACACTAAACAAGGGAGCTGAGCACTGCTGTCTATCTAAGGCTACCCAATACATGCAGAGATTAAATGCCAACGTCTATCTTTACAGCTTTGTTTAATAAAAAAGACCCCTTAGGATTTTTAAGGGGAAAATGTTTTCAAGAAACATATTCTTTGTCTCTGTTTCCTGAGGCGTACACAAGCAGGGGCTCATCGGTCAGAGCAGTGTTCTGAAGTCCAAAGAAGTGTAAAGATCCCTAGTTCACTGGGGTCAAGGAGATTCCCAATGATTTCAGCAGGTACCAAGGTGAATTTTCTATGTCCACAACCATTGCACACAGCTGATGGTTTTTCTTTTTTATTTATTTCTTTGGTTTTTTAACTACTTGTCGGCGGTTATTTGTAACTTAAGAAAAAAACAAACAAAAAACCACAACCAACCAAAAAACATGGTCTTCCATAGGTGTAAGGTAGGAAAGAAAAGACACACATCCCAGGGAAGTAAAATGCAGTTTTTCAGGCTAACAAAATCGTGTGTTACCACATCTTCCAGTAAGAGAATTAACTCCAATTTCACACGAACATGTGAACAAATAAGTGAAATGCAAATGAAAATTAAGAGAGGTAGTCAGAATAGTCTGAAGTCTTTCAATAGTCAGAAGTTTGTCATCAATACAATAGTCAAGTATATACAATTTGGAGGAAAAAAGGAAGGGCAAAAAGGAAGGGCAAAAAGGAAGGGCAAAAAGGAAGGGCAAAAAGGAAGGGCAAAAAGGAAGGG
>JACAXG010000082.1:2176173-2403673 GCA_018881555.1 Amblyornis subalaris
AAAAAGGAAGGGCAAAAAGGAAGGGCAAAAAGGAAGGGCAAAAAGGAAGGGCAAAAAGGAAGGGAAAAAAGGGAAGAAAAAAGGGAAGAAAAAAGGGAAGAAAAAAGGGAAGAAAAAAGGGAAGAAAAAAGGGAAGAAGAAAGGGAAGAAGAAAGGGAAGAAGAAAGGGAAGAAGAAAGGGAAGAAGAAAGGGAAGAAGAAAGGGAAGAAGAAAGGGGGAAAAAAGAAAAAAAGGAAAAAGGAAAAGAAAGAAAAACAAAAAAAAAGAAAAAAAAAAGAAAAACAAAGCACTGCAACTTTGACCTTGTAAGAAGCCTGAAACTATGTCACCAGATTGAACTCTGACAGATAAAAAAATAAAGCTTTAAAGCAGAACACTCATGCCTTGTTTTATTTTGCAAAGGTGACAAGGATGCTGTTTGTTCCCTGCAAGTTACTGAGACAGCAACATTAAGCCAGGTGTCCTAGGCTCTGCTTCTGGCCTTTGTCATGTAAAGCCTTCAGGAAGGGCTGCTTAGGAGCTAGAGCAGGGTACAACAGTACCAGCTCAAAAAGGATAAATACCCGTTATTGTACCTGTAGTGCTTTGCAGATTTTATGTCACAGACGCTAAGAGATCCATACTTTTCAGGGCACCTCATTAAGCCTGAAAATTAAGAAATCCATCCTGATGATTATCTGACAACGAAGCAGGTATCCTGAAGTCATTAGGATGATTTTCATGCAATTAAGAGATCCTCATGTAGAACCCACAAGTAATGCAACCATGGCCGCTACATGGAATGGAAGAACTAATCGTTGGAGCCATTGGCAAGAAAATTAGCTTTATATATAATACCTGGCACAGACCTGTAATTCTTTTTTGCTTGCCATAGCTCATGAGACTACTTGTGTCAGGTCAGACACAGCCACAGAGCTACAGGATTCGTCTAGGTAAATGGTGAAAATGCTGCTTTGTGACTGCAGGAATCTTACACAAGCATAGTAGAAGACAAGGAAATAAAAAAGCCTACCCTTTTATTTCCTGGGAAAGAATTATCTCTATGTTTTCCACATCAAATCAGTATTGGATCTAAATCCTAAGTAACGGAGTACATAATCCAACAACAGCACTTTACTGAAAGCTGAGATTAATATAGACATATAAAAATTTAAAACCAGTTCAAAATGTTCTTAACAAACCTTTCACTATTCTGCTGGATTTTGTGAGTTTGGTGGGTTTTGTTTCCTTTTGTTCCCCTTTAAAAAAATAAAAAAGGCAGCAGTAAGCCTTCTCATATATTAGCTTTTGGGAAAAATGTTTATGGGATTCAATATTTGCTGTCCAGTGTGAAGTTTTGAATAGCGCAACATTAAGCTGATAAATGTGTGACTAATTCATGGATTATTTAAATAGCATGCACGATATTACACGGACACTGCTCAGATTTCTAGTGCTAAAGATTTGCCCATGTTCCTTTAGTAAATTCCTGCTTTTACAGGGATAGAGATTAGTATTTTGTAACCAATCTGGAATGGAATGGTTTACTTTCAAAATGTGTGATTTCAAAAGCATTGCTAGTTTTGTGTGTTTACATACTTAGAGGACCTAAGATACAACCATACACATAAATTTATGCATCCAAGAATTTTTAGCACATTGTACATAACCTGTCACTTCACCATATTTGTTATTTCTAAAAACTTTGCTTGATTCTAGTCAAGTTCAAAGGTTTTCCTTCAAAACCGTCATCTAAACCCCAAGTTTTGCTGTTAGAGCATTTCATATAAAAATATTTTATAGACATACATATATATGCTTTTTTTTAAATAAATCTTTGCAAACATGTATATACATGCATACTCCCTTCTCAAGCAAAAAAAAATCCAGGCTTTGCGTTACTACTACTTTGCCCAAAACCCAAGTCTAATTCATAGTAACAAACTAAAAATGGATACTTTTTTTTTCAGGACAGTTATACTTCAGAGTGTGTCTGACTTTTTTCTCTGTTGGGTGTCAGCTTCAAAACTAATCTATATCTCTCAAGGCCCGCTGCAGTCGGGCAACTGCAACAGTGGCTCTTGATGGACCTACAACCAAGACAAGACACTGTGCATAAAACAAAGTAGCAAGGTCTGCTATTGTTGCCAGTTTCAGGGACTTTCAGTGTCTGCAGACTCCTATTCTTGCTTTTTCATTCGTCCAACCTTTTCTACATTGCAAGACCACTCCATCAGCACAGTTTCTTAATTTCCCATTATTTTCAGCATTTCTTAAGAGCAGTTTTCAGAACACATCTGTTTAAAAAAATATAAACTTCATTGACACTAAAAAGTAGAAACACAAAGCCAGATTTTAACACAAGTTCGTGGGCCGCAGAATATACATGTCATAAATTTGTCCCATGCATTCACTTTACACTGTTGCTTTAATTAGTAACATGCTTAACTTGTATCTCCACAAGTTTCTTTTTTTTTTCTTGTTTTTAAGCCAGAAAAGCTATGGGCTGGAAACAGAACTCCATCAGCCACTGGTTACATGATCGGGAAGACTGTTCAACAGGCTTTACCCAAAAAATAACATGTAAACTATCACTGTTATTAAAGGGTAAACAGGAAAGATTGATGAACCAATTTGCCAGATACCTTGGAAACATACCACTCATGGGAAAATTTTTGCTGCTGACTGATCTTGTATCCCATGTGTATCCCAGAATGTTTTACAAGTTACATATAATTTATTGCTCTCTTGCATAAATCCTGTGTAAGGGTTTCTAAGCAAGATCAGTCCTAAATGTAAAAACCAGCGTTATTCAGGCAGTCTCTTTATATTGGTCAAGCAACCAGTTTTATAGCCTGACAGGACCACCTGTGTGAGCTTAAATTTAAGTAATAAAAGTAGCATTAAAAAAGAGGGAAAGAAAAAAGGAAACATGAAGAGGTGACGTAACAGACACAGGAGGGAAGATGACAGTCCTAAGGTCCTAAGATTCATTTTGTTCATGCAAAAATATTGTGCAATTTGTAATCAGCTCTACTTATTCAGTGGTTTCTCATCAAACCAAGGGATAGAGTTTCAGGACTGCAGCCACACAACTTAGAAAAGGTAATAACCATGTCAGCAAGAAAAACCAAATATAACAGTTTGGTTGTATTCTCCTTCCTGCAGAGAAAAAGAAACTCATCTCATACACAACATAACACCTTTTAAGTATGTAGGTGTTCTGAACTATTTCTTCACTTACTGCCCAGACTTGTAGGGTAGACATGACCTTACAGAGCACAGCATACAAGATATCTTCTAGATTCACAGGTCTAGAACATGATCACAATTTACTGCTTTAGCAATTACATGAGAAGACTGATGCTATAAGCTCTTAGTCAGACATTTCATTGCGATTGACTCCATAAGTTGTGAATGATCCCACTACTTGTGTAAAGCTGTCTTCAAAAGATCAGAGCTGGTTCCACCTAAATATGCGTGCCCAACAGGGTCTCGTTGCTCTTTTATTACAGAGGAGAACAAAGGCTGAATGCAACAGTGCTCCTCTGTTCACATGCAGGGGACAACCTTCACCTTGCTCTCATGTCAACACAATATTTTAATGCTGACAGCACATCTTTGACAATAGACTAAAAAGCTTTTAAATTCTACATCTCTTTAACTCTCTGGTTTAACATCTCCTCAATTTAAAGCAAAAGAACTCTTTTATGGTATGATACAATGGGTTTACGCAGTAGAGGGCTTCCATGAGAATTCAGCTATAATGGCCTTCATCAAGTTGATTATGTAAAAATCCAGTTTTTTCATATACTTGTCAAGCAATTAGAATTTTGTGGTCACTGCAAATCTACATGTTCACCCATGCTCCAGTTCTTAATAGGACCACTATACTAAGAGTTCACTTTTCTACTTACAAAACAGACCAAACTAGAACACTGTATTGGTACAGACTTGTATGTGGAAAAAAAGGAGAAAAAAATGCCCATGTAAAATATCTCAGAAGTCAGTGATATTTACATCAAAGCAGACTGAACAACTTATACACTGAGCTTTCAAAATTTCTAGCAACTAAGTTCAGTTTTAAGTTGGAATAACACAATGACAATCAACCCCAACCCTGAGTTCAGTTGAACCAGGTGCATTTCTACCACCACATTAACTACAAAATTAGAATTTCAAAAGCCACAATTCAGAACTGCCTCAGTTAACTTTCTTCCCACTTAGATAAGGTCAAAAAATGGGAGTTTTTTTCAGAATAAAAACAGGGCACCAGAAAAGCCACCAAGCCACAGCTTTCAGAACATCCTTTTAATACATCTGTCCGCAGCTGTTATGAATACTGAAGCTGATAAAGTATAAATACTGTTTATCCACATTTGCATTTGTGATCTTACAAGACACACTTGATATTACAATATGTTGATACAACAGAAAAATAAGACTACATTTGTTGCTTTTTCTCCACTAGATGTCTAAACAAGATGACTACATTATTTTACAAATTTTTAATACGTCTGAAAAAAAGGTGTCAATTCATCCTAATAAGTAGAGAATTACTATTTCATACTCTCACAGTATCACCCAAACTGTGATACTCTATTTCATAGATTTGTTTTGTTCACTTGTTTCTAGAACAAAATTCTAACAAATTTGACGAGTTCTTGAAACAAATACTGAGTCTCTGAAGATAGTAAAATACTTCAAGCATTAAGCAGTAATTATATTTAGTACCTGTTGCACAGGCAAAATTCTCTAAGTTTTTTATTTTAGCTTTGCTCTTAATAAAGTACAAAGGGTCAGCTGCAAAACAGATTTCTGGAAATCTCCAGTCAATGGGCCTCAAGTTACACTTCACTGTAGGCTTTATGCAAACAAGAGTGAAAAAAAAAAAAAGAAAGAGACTGAGGAGTAAGAGAATAATGGTGAAATGAGGTCTAGAAGCTGAATTGACTGACCATCTCTGAATAGAGTACAGCTATTTTCTTAAGTTTGTATTTATGAGATGGAATACGCTGATAATAAATGCATCCCACCAACAGCAATACTTACTATCTACTGATATTGAAATGTGAATTATTAAAGACTAATATTTTAAACACTATAAACCTCACTGTGTGTTTTCATAAGCTCCTTGAAAACTGAGATCTTAAAGCCATGTTTCACAGATCTATGCTTTTTTTTTTCTCACTACAGACTTTTCCTTCAACAGACTAGCATTCATTTACAGAACAATCTAAATCAAAAGTGCAAATTTTACTTTTACCCAAAATAATGCCAGACAAATGCATGTGCTTTGTTTTTTGGGTTGGCAGGGAATGTTTATTGGTTTTGTTTGCTGGTTAGCTTGGCTTTTTTTTAAAAAAAAAGGGAGACTACTCTCAATTTTTAGAAGAACCATATAAAAATCATAATTTCACAGTATGAAAGTATGAAAGTTACAAATAAAAAAATCTCATGGTCACTGTCATACCTAAATGTTTGGCATATGTTTGGGTTTCCAAGTGAATCTGAAAACTTTTATTAGGCTTCTGGAAAGAAAAATTTTATTTAAAGAGCAACAAATGCATATTCGTCCCAGTTCAAATCAATATGTATACCATGAAAAGTGTTAAAGCAGACTGAAGAAAATAAAACACCATGGTTGAGGAAGATGTGCTTTTTGGGGGTTTTGCTTTGAAAGAAGCCCCTCTTCTTTCAAAGGCCTCAGTGCTCCACTCAAAGCTTATCTACTCAGATCTGCAAGACAAAATCTCCTCCTGAAGGTCCTAAGGTATTTAAACATCAGTACTATTTAAGTTGTATTTCAATTCTACTCAGAGATGTGTTCAAATTTACAAAATTACATACTCCTGGAGGGATCCCGAGATGCCATGCTACAGCTTTTCTCCAAGAATGTCAGACACAAGGTTTGAAATCCCTCAGAAAAAGGAAAAATCCTGTGTCTGTCCCATCATGACCTAAGCTTGAGGAAAGAACAGCAGATTTCTTTACTGCAAGCAAAAGGCATTGTCACTGTGGTTTTTTGAGAGCGTATGTACTTAAACGTGAATAAAGTACAGTCTAATATTCAATTAAAAGCCATCTGCGAAGTTCAGAAAAAAAAGGTCATCTGCATTTGAAGACAGCTCACATGATCAAAAAACATCACCTCAGCTTGCCAGGAGTGGAGTATTTCTGGATATACACAAGAGCCAAGCTTTTTGGGTAGGCAGCAACTACTACTAAGAAGAGCATTGAGAGTTCTTAACTCTTTTGTGGTCTCCTGTCTCAGCAGGCAAACATAGGATAGTCATTTTGTGATAATTTTGTGATAATAGTTACCTAGGCCAGAATTGCAGGATAAAAACCCTGGGAAACCTTGAGACTGAAGTAAGCTTTCCAGCCAAGTTCAAATGCCTTAAAATATAACAAAGCCTCACCTTTCCTCAGGCCCATTCTGTGAACTGCATGCACTTTAACAAAAGAAGACAAAGAAAATGCCTCCATCAATTACTTCAACTTTGAATTATGTCAGCTCCAAAATATTCTTCTGTTTCATTACAATTTTAATAAATTAATAACCTTAGCMCTGAACTTGAGCAGTAACTGAGGATACTATTACAAATATAAAATTGGCAATAAAACCTACTTTAGCTGAGTCTAACTTAGTAATACCACACTCAGTGTCACATTCCCCTCGTCATCAGTTTAAAAACAATACTTAAATTTTCTTGTCCAAAAGCTTTAAAATCCTGGTTTCATACTGTTTTTCTGCATCCCATTAAAAACCCCACACATACTAAGAAAAAGCCCACCCACACCACAAAAACCAAAACCAATCACTATCTGGTGGGAATGCAAAAGAGGTTGACTCTGAACAGACAAAACTGAAAGGAGTTGTGAAAGCAAAGGATGCAACAGCTCCACAGTTCTGACCTTTAGAAGGACCCAGCTTTTCAGCAAACATGAATTCCTTTGTATTGGAGGTGAAATGGCAAATATTTCCTGTTATTAAGGAAGGTTTTGGATTACCTTCTCCTCACTCAAATGCAAGACTTCTGATAACTTACCACAATGACAATAAAAAGACTGTTAAGACTATCCTGAAGCCATATACTAAAAAGCAGATCACATTGCTATTGGAAAGAACAATAACATTGTATACATGGCCATCACAAAAATTGCATTAAGCTTTTTTGATGGTGCAAATAATTTCAGAGCTCTGACAGCTAGGAATTATTCCTTTCCTAATTTCAGATATAAAACCAACAACTATGGAACATAAAAACTAATGACCTGCTGCTTTAAAGGTGAAGACTTCTGAAAATAAAGACTGAACTTTAACCCTTTGGTGCCATCACAACCACAGCTCCCAGAAATATCCCAGGCTTACAAACACAGCCTTCCTATAAGCTTAGTTTGGAAAGAGCCACTGGAATTTTTAACAAGGCGTTGAATCACAGAAAGGTTTTGTCTTTGGAGCTTTTCATTGATGATTCCACAACTGCAGTTTTGTTCCTTTATTCCCTACATACCATGTTTTCAGCTTCAGTGGTAATAGAGGATGCCATCTGCTTCATTATCATTCAAAGGAAGCCTTTAAGTAACCAAACACTTTTTTGTGTAGTTCAGAGCGAAAACTGATGTTACATGCAGAAAGACCATTAAAAAAGCACAAATAAGATGCTGAAACAACAGGGCTCTTCAGTTTAATAAGAAATCTGAAACTTCACACAGGTAGTCAGGTTCAAATTACTATTTTGTAGCCATATTTGACTATGCAGTTGTAATACACAGGTTGTTATCTCAAAACACCTTATTTTACCAAACCTTTACATTTTAACTATCACTAGTCGCTGGGGCAAAAGAAATAGATCTGAACCTACAAGATACTCAACACTTTGACCCCAATCTAGCAAAGCACTTGAGCAGCAGTTGAGCTTTCAGCACAGAGTTTCTCTGAAGAGTTTCTTGATCAGGATCAAAGTACTCACATTATATCCTACATAAGAGAATCAGCTGCTGTCTGGTAAGTCATGCATGTGATTCACACCTAAAACATGAATCAGCTCCATGATGCTGTGTATGGATAACTGAGGAACAAGTTTAATGTGCAATCACAGGAAAGAGAGGTCAATAAGACCTTTGAGAAGTCATCTAGGTCATTTCCCTGCCTTCAACAATGACATCATTAACCAACATCAACTACAAAATCACAAAGAAGAGAAAATAATCCATATCATGTTACCAACAACAACCATAGGAAGCTACAAATAGGAAAACTGCACGAAAGGTAATTAAACTGATATAAAGAGGCAGGAGAAACAAAAACTAAAGGAAAAAGGAAAATAACAAAATGGTGTCCTGTTTTCTAGAGTAAGACTTCATAGAAGACATAGTTTAGTCTAACATCAAAAGGCAGCTTTAACTCAAAAATTTGCAGATTAGTTATTTGTAACTCCAGCTAATTGCACATGGCATGCCCTGTGAATCGAGAGATAATTAAACACATTAAGTGACAACAATTGAGTTCTAAGAATACACTTGATCCCCTTGAGGCCCAATTTTCTCTGTTTTAATCCTCCTCACTTATTTCCACTTAAGTAATAGCTTTACTTGCCTCTGGCTGAGCAAAGTTCAGGATTACACCACTAATTAACTAGTGGCACTGGGATTTCTAGGCCTACACAAAGTAACGAAGAGTTAAGAAAGTGTCCTAGAAAGTCTACTATGCAACTGATTTTTACTTCTTTGGAATAGGAATTACTTTCTAGGTTCATTTATGGTAGGGCTACATAATTTCAAAGATTACAGAACACTGGTTAATGCAAGAACATGACCTTGGAGAGAAAGCTCCCTATGTTGTGAAAGCATCAGCAAGGTAATCTTAATTGTGTGAATTCCTACTTGTATGGACTGATTCAGAGAACTTACACACATGCCCCTTGTAAATTTTTAAGCCAAATCCTTCATGGATGTCTCCACTGACTATAAATTTAGACCTCTCTGAACTTAACTGCACCAATTCTGCCTTTGCAGAATAGTATGACCAAAGGCAGCCTAAGTGAAAGGGAACTGGCTATTACACGCAATTCGTCTTTCCTAAGTAGAAAAAACCAAGCTTCCTAAACACTTTATCTTGAATTGAAACTGAATATTTAAAATTTATAAAAGCATTATAATTCGAAATATATTCTCATCACATATGACACATACTGTTATTACAATGTTCAGCTTGCTGTCATTTTATTTTGACCTAATTAAAGAGTCCTGAAATTGAAAAACACTTCAACGGCAACTCTTTCTTTGATAACTGAAATAGGCCTGTGAGAAGCTACTATTTTTGAAATATTTCCAATTCATTTAGGTGAGTTTTTGTTGGTTTGTGAGGTTTTTATTCCAAGAATATTATTGCTAGAGAATATTGAACCATTATGATCCACTGRCACTGAGTATCCAGAAAGAGTTTTAGATATTTTATAAAGCTATTTATCAAGAGAGATTCAGTTGATAATGGACATTTTAAAAAGAAGACACACAGTCATGAGAGCTTGATCTAAGTGTTATTTTTGTAAGTAAACCTGAATGAGGCAACTTAGCTTAGCAAAAACCTCAACTTCAAAACCTGTTTATTATGAAGTATTTTTCTACTGGAAAAAGAAAAAAAATCACTGTTTTTGCCTTAATCCCCCAAACTTCTTTGTTTAAACTGAAGTTTACGAAGTATTAGCTGTAAGTTTCTGAACTGCATACTTGGAAATGTGTAGTTCTCTGGGCAGCTCACAGACAGAGGGAAACACCCCTTCCTGACCATAAAAGGTCCGAGTGCATGTTCTCAAGTGGAAAATGTGTGGGATCTTATTTACAAACGTATAAATACATGCCATTCCTTTGCGCTCACAGGCACAGTTGAAAGCCAGCCAGAAAAGGAAGTACTAGCAACTTGATCTGAGATTTCTATTACATTTCGTCTGGCACGGTACCACTTCAGCGTCTATTTTCATAAATGTCTAATTATTGCAGTGAATAACGCCAGACAATATTGTCAAAATACAAATCGCATTTTTCAGTTTGTCTACCAAACATCCATTTTTCTTCATTCCTCCCCCAATACCTCTACACCCTCCTAAGGCAGGGACAGGAGACGTGGGAAAAAGGCTCAGGAGATCAGTACTGGATCCGGCAGCAACCAAGAAACATATCTCACAGCAAGCATCTTTTCCCTTAGAAGGGGTTTCCAGCAGACAAGAACCACGGGCACCATCCTCAGGGACACCAGTCCCTGCTGTTAGCACTGCCCACGAAGAACCAGGCTTGGATCACTACAGGCTGGACTTAACAGGGTCATTCAAATTTCAGCAGAGCATGCRTTAGGCCGTTCATGATTGCAGAA
Source organism: Amblyornis subalaris (assembly GCA_018881555.1). Classification (NCBI taxonomy): domain Eukaryota; kingdom Metazoa; phylum Chordata; class Aves; order Passeriformes; family Ptilonorhynchidae; genus Amblyornis; species Amblyornis subalaris. The sequence continues at coordinate 2,186,529 of JACAXG010000082.1, forward strand.
TTAATTCTTCCAAAATCCGTTAGAGAAAAAAATACAAAAGAAGACAAATAATAGTTCAATTCCTAGGCTATCTTTAAACATAGAAGGCAATCTTGAAAATTATTCTTCGAAATTATCTCAAACAAACTAACTTACAAATAACTTCTCAAGGTAAACTTAAAGGTGACTTTCAATTCAACAATTTAAACATAATAGTGACGTGTCATAAACATTTTCTAGAACTGCAGAATTTAAAAATACTATCACAAGATAAGTAGCTGCTACTACCTAGTTCTTATCTTGTCATCTCTACCTGATGAGGTTAGTGAGGACTATCAGCGAGGTAGATGTTATTTATTGCATGCATAAGAACCAGAACTTCAGAGCACAGAAGAAATCAGAGGTACACAAGATTTCTCTCTAATTTACACTTCTAAGAACAAATATTTTTTATTATGGTTGCAGTCAAAAAGCACATTACTAAATGCAGAATGGCATCCAAATGTTGACTCAAGAGAAACTAGAAAGATAATTGGGTGAAGCATCTGGTATTCTGAAATATGTTTTTCTTCATTTAAGAAACCCGAGAAAATATTCTGTTTAAAGAGGAGGGGGAAGTGGAAGTCAATCACTATCCACACTTAAGGTAGACAGAGATTGGTGTTACCTTACGAGTGAAACTCAACAGCGAACAAACAAAATTCAAGTCTGAAATAGGGCAAGGAACAGAATGGGAGACCAGCAACTCCATTGCAATATCTTAATATCACTGGCCACACTGAAGAACCTGCTTACCTCCAGGGTGACGTTCTCCCTCAAACTGGGATCTAAAATAATCAGCAAGGACAAAAAAAAAAAAAAAAAAAAAAATCCTAAATCTCTGCTCTTCTTAAGCAGTGAAGGTTTATAATTGAAAACATTTTCTATGTGAGGAAAATCAAGTAGAACAACACTTGACACCACAACCTAATGCTAAGGAAAGAACACTTGAGAAAGTTTACTTTCCATTTTTACAGTCACCATCTGATTTACAGCATCTTTTATCCATATTAACAATTATATACTTGAAGTGGAATATTGAAATTGATTGTTCCTGTGAAATTTATGGCTTTGACTCACTGCAGTTTCTATCACTTCCAGATCTGAGCACAACACAAAACAATTTCTGAGCATCTTTCCCATGCACAGAGCTGCTGTCTGTCCTACTGGGACAGGATTACACTGCTGAGAGGAAAACCTGAATATTAAGAACCTGAGGCGGAAGCATGGAGAACTAGAGAAAACACTATTATTGTGTAAATCCAGGGTGTACTCATATCTTGAGTACCGCTTGTCAGTATTTTTTGATACTTGAAATATCAGAAGATACATACTTTATGTGCATTTCTGCTCATATCTCCTAAGCCCACAGACATACACATGTGCATATTTACAACAGACATACACACAAACACTCTACAGGAGAACAATGTGGCAGATCCAAAGCCTGGAGCAGCTACCACGTGAGGCTTCACAATAGCAGGTCAAATCTAAAAATCATAGGCAAAACCAAAGAACTAGATGATACTGAACAAAATGATCCAACAGTGTGCATGAAACAGCCAAAAGAAGATATTTATCTGTTATGTGGTTAAACTTTCTCACTGGAAACTGGAGATAGCAAAAGTTTACAAGATTCCAAAAATTCCTTGGGCCACCAAACTCCCAAATTCTGCTTCTACCTTAAAAAAATTTCTGATTTCTAAAACACTAGAAGGCAGGAGAATAGATCAGGGAGTCATGGTTACGTTTCTTACTGGGTATCGTCAAACACGACATGTTGAGCCAACTAAACCTTTAATTTGGCCTGGAATGGCTGCTATTACCTTCTAGATATTTCTTCGGGAGCTGCCTTGGCACACAGGTTCCATTATTAGTGCTTTCTTTTGATCTACAGCCTCGAGATCACAGCATTGTACTCAACCTTATCTCTTCTTTTTGGCCTCATTACCATTTGATGATATTCAAAATTCACATATTATTCCATATCTTTAATTACCTTGCCTTGCCTACCTTTAATAAAATTGTTTCATCTCAAATACAAAGCACTTCTTTTTGAGTACAATCAACAATATTTTTTCTTGAATTGTCCTCAGCCTAATATTCACATAAGCTAACTAACACTAAGTTTTACTTCTTAAAAAATTTCCATATTTACAAGGTAAATTAATAATTCTTAACTATTTTTCTCCTGGTAAATAGGAATCATGTCTGAGTGAGCTTTGTAATTTTTCTGCCTATAACTCTGTTCCATTTCCCTTCTCTTTCTTAAAGATTTTAGTTCTGTTTTCAAGCCAAAACTGCTAGAGCTTCTCTTCCTACAGTTTCCCCAAATTAAAAATGGAACATAATAAATGGACATTTAGGCACATCTTCCACACAAATATCTCAAAAAATACTAAAACAGATCCAAAGTTGTGTAAAACTGGGCAACAGAACAGCAACTACATTCTTACAGATCCAAATGATAGATAAGAACCTCAAAGTAGTTAATAAAAGGTTGCTCGAATTGAAGGCATTACTGTAAAATTAAGTGTTTAGAAAGGAATATATGGGGACCAAAAGCAATTCTCCAATTTGAATTTGGTCAAAACAGTGTTACCCTGCAGCAAGTGATAGGTGATCTCAGGTGATTCACGCCCAGCATGAATAGGGGGAGAGAAAGGCAAAAACTTCATAAAACAAACAATAAAGCTGCTCACAAACAATTACAGAAGTGCCTTCATGTCACATTCAGTACCAATGCAGATGGAAGACTACCCCAGTCTTCAAACTCTCTTAATCTAACACTTTGTATTTCCTTGAAAGCCTACTCAGGTAGCTAAACATAATTTCAACTAAGATACAAGAACAGAAGCTCAAGCTTGTGCTTTCAACTGCTCATGCTTTATTACTACCTAAATGATGCCATGATAGTAAGAAATATAACTGAAGTGTTACACCGAGAGACCATAATTAAGTGAAGTCCCTGGCAATATTTTTGCTTCAAGGAAGTAATAAAAAGGTCTGTCATAATCCTGGAAGATTTCTGCAGGTGCTTCAAAAAAGTTGTTAACACTATCTAAAGCCGAATATACAGCTACAGCTTGAAAAGTTATAATACAATTGTTGGAGGTGGCATCTCCATCATTAGATAACCCTCTGCAGAGAGATCAAGATGGTAAAATTTTGAAGCAAAGTCTTTAAGTAATTCATGTGTTTATGAGAAAGCTATGAAAAGAAAACAGAATCATAGCTAAACTCAGAAATTAACAACATAGAAATATTTCTTTTGCACACCAAGAAAGACAATTAGCTATCTGAAGCCATTTAGAGAGCTATTTTCTGGACACAATCTTTTTGAAGGTAATATTGCTTATTTGAACTGGTATTTGTAAATAGAGGTTTGAAGAAGTAGGGAAAACATTGTCTCCAGAACCAATATACCAGGTACTCTATTTATAAAGGAATAAAATTCAGAAAAGCTGAATTACATACAGAAGGCTTCAATTCTGGAGCAGAAGGAAATTCCAGAGAAGGACGAATTTAAAGAACAAGGATACCCAACTTAAAAGTAAAACACAAACATAATTGTCAGAGAATGCAAGTAGATTCTTTGAGTTTGATATTGTTTTCTTAAAGACATTCTTAAAATCTGCATAATTTTATTACTTTAGCYTTGCTACTGTCACTACTGTTTAAACACAGAATTTACAGAACTGCAGAAGACAGCATCTTAGCAGCATCTCTTCCTCCACGGCAGAGACACCATTTATTTACATTACCTAGCTAAAAGCCATCAATACCTTTCATGAAAAAGATCTAGAGAAAAATTATTTACCAAACATGGCATTTGATTGGAAGCCTTTTTTTTTTTTAAACCATGTTTCTTATAGTGCTTCTCTACTGTTTGCTACCAAGGGTAGCAGTCACATAAACATCTTGGTCCTTTGAGCAAATAATCCCATTATGTTTATGGGGTGTTCTTTGTTATCAAGCGATCTTGAACAGAGGGACTGATTTGATTTTTGTTTTGTTCAGTCTTCAGGAACTGCACCCCAAACAACTCCAGTTGGATGCAAGATCATTCCCTCTAGCCCTTCTCTAACTGTGACAGAAAGCAGATGATAACTGAGCACTCGAAGCCTGATGTTGACCATTATAACTGTTATTTCTGCAAAAGGTGATTCCAGAGGCTCCAGGACTGTTCACAGACAGAGAAATTACCAAAGCTCCTCTTCCTCCTGTTTTCCCCATTCCACACATAAATACATATCTAACCATTTCTGATCAAAATCTTTTTGGCAGGTGCAAGTTTCTGACCTTTCTACTCAAAAATCAACCCTTTAACCATTGCCTAGATCACACACTTTTTCCTTAGGGCTCAGTTTATTTAAAAGAAAATTCCAAAGCACACACACACACCCAAAAAGAAAAAAATTCAGGAAGGAGGGAAGCCTTGGATGCAATTTTATTTCTCCTCAGAAACATTTCAGGCATTATGAAATAATTCTTTCAAAAAGTGCCAGGAATAACAAAAACAAATAAACACAAAACAAAACAAAAAACCCGTGACCAACCAAAAAAAAAATTATAAAAATATTTGCATTGAACTTATGGTGCCACCAAGGTGCCACTGAGCAGTTTGTTACATTCTCTCCTCTGGCTTTAAGGCTCAAGATCCTAGTGGCAGCATAAGCATGTGCCAGAAAAGAAAGTAGATTGATAATTTTCAGACAGACTTAGTATTTTCCAATTGCCATTAATTTTCATTTTTTAAATATTTTGGTCTTGATTTTTAGAAGTATTATAATTTCCCTTGTTTAAATTAATGACAATTATTGGTACAAAGCTGTCTCTTTCTGGCCACACAAAAGACAAGAAATTTGAAAGAGCATATCTGACATTTTGATTTCAGTGCACCAGAAGAAAACACAGAAAAATAGAGATTGCTCATGTTATGAATTGAATATTGACAAAAAGCCCAAGAATCTGCTACTTTTCTCTGTAGTTCATCAGATTTATGATGTTTAATATGAAAAAACTATCACAGCTGAAAGAATGTTTCTCTCTTCACTCCCTGGGTATGATCTCTCATGAATATTAAGTGTGAGAGAAAATGCCACAGGATTTAAGTCTTTCTCTGAAAATGTAAACTGCCACTCACTTTAATTATTATGGGCTAATAACATAAATACAAAGCCAATGACTTGCCAATATCACTTTGTTACAAGCAAGCATCAGGACACAGTGAATGAAGCATTAGAACAGAACCTTGCCTACCAAAAGTTTATCTGAATGACAGTAAAGACCTACCTGTTCAAACCACCACAAACATGCCATATTTTGAGGAACAGCACTTCAAAAAGAGCTCTCAGTAATGCTGAGGGAAAATCAAGCCAGTATATTGCAGTGTCTATTAATTGATCACTGTCTTTGCTGTTTACAGCTTCATGTCCTGACTGTTACAGAGAAAAATCTTCCAAACTCCCCTTTTAAATACCTTTACATGACAGAAAAATCAGGTCATATCCATCTAAGAGTATAAAATAAATTTCTCGTGCACAACAGTGTGAAAAAAATAATTAACCCCATTTGGAAATCATCAAAGAAGAGCTACAATACTGGAGCCCTTTTGTTCATTTCTTCAGCAAGAAAAAAGATACACAGAAATACACTTTCTATGCAGTGTTGTCACAGCATCTTGGTTTTTTTAATTGATGGCTTTCAATGCAGACTTCTTTTATATTTCTGTCTTTACATTTCAACATATACCATCTCCTTACATTTTAATACATTCAACGCTGTTCAACTATTCTGCAAACTTAAAAAAAAAGCATTTCTCCTTAGCATAAAGGCAGACGCATGGGGGGTTTTGTTACAGTTCTTATCAAATTATTATCAACAGCACAGGTTTTCATATCTGTCATTATTATTTTACTGTAAATGGAGTAGAAATCCTGTTGTTTGACATACAGCTTGGATTCCTTCGCTTACTGAGTAAAAGAGAGCTATAAAAGAAAATAAAGCTCAAAATATGAAAGCATGATTAGCTTTTATCTTTCAAATACTACTTTACATAAGTAAACTTTATTACACTTCAACCATTATTAGTTGGGGTTTTTTTCAGATAAGAAGTAATTCAGATGCAGTAAATGATTTTTATAGCTAGACAGGCACAACCACCATATGAAACATGAACACAATTGCTGTACTTTATTTCACATTTAATGGACATAATCAAAAATCTGGGGAAAAAAAGTCATCAAGATATTTCCTTTTTCCAGGCTTTGAGTTAATGACAGTGGCTTGATCTTGCAAATGTGCATCCTGTAATTTTTTCATTGTAACTAGATCAAATCACTTCTCATCTTCAGTGGAATTCTTCATACAAGGTCAAGTCTTTTTGTGTATCTTAGTGAACAACTTCTCAATATATCTTTGCACCTTTTAGACCTATCCAATCCATAGCACTGTCAGTGAGGAAGTTCAGGGATTAGAGCTTGTCAGCTAGTAATACTCAATTTGTAAGGAAGTACACATACTTGAAAACAGTAAACATAATAAATTGCTAGTAGATATAACAGTATGCATTATAGTAAATGGCAAGTTTAGAACTGCTTGTTATGTTAAGGATTTGACTAAAGCAGGAACAGAAGTTAACTAAATGCAAGCTGTTACCAAAAATATTACGTATTTTACAAAATGTCTTGTAGAGTAGACTTTGAGCTTCAAACTAATGAATAGTCTGTGAAAAAATGGAAAGGAGGAATGTAACTGAAAAAACAGGTACCTCTGAACATAATTATATTTTAGTTGTCTCTGATGTCTCAAGTCAGCCAAGGCAATTCAGTAGAGGCAATAAAAATTTTAAAAATTTAAAAGAAAAGAGTGTTCATTTTAAAATCATTCACTTTAAAAAAATTTAAAAAGAATATTAAAAAAGCCAAACCAAAGTACTCCTACATATTTCAGAGTTGTTATTGAAGATCCTGAAGAAGGGCTGGGGTATCAGGACTCAGAAATCAATAGCTACTATACTCTGTATTCAGTAGCAACATCTGGGTGCACATGCACATTCCAAAACCAGATGGGGTGAACCAGCTGCAGCCACACAGATGAGATATTATCTCCCTGTGGAGCACATAGCCCAAAACGCAGCTTGGATGTGGCCGATGACACACATGTTCAACAGCCCTCATTGCCTCAAAGTAAATGATTTTAAGAACAGTTGACATGAGAAGAACAGAGAAGATTCCATTCTTCCGAAACTCAAGAAAATGAAAGTGAAATGTAAATATTGCCATGTTACCTAGCATTAGTTGATCTTTATGTATACATACAAGACTAATATTTAAACTCCACACTACTTATTGAATGTTTTAGGACCTGTTTAACACACTGATAGCCCACTTTTAATTCAGTCGGAATAGTTTTAGCTCAAATATTCACCATTGCTTGCCCAAGCCAACTTCAAACAAGAGATTCTCACTTTCTGAACAAACTGCAGAGAACACATTCTCATCTGAAATACAAATACTGAATGTAAAAGTTACCAAGTACTTCCTAAAACTGAAAATATCTGAACAGGTCAATCTAGCCCAAGAACAAACCTCAAGAAACAGAATGAGAACAAATATACATTAAGCATCCACATACGTAAAAATGTCAGAATAAACCACAGACAAGTGCATGTAACTATAAATTTGAATAATTAACAACCATCTACTGAGCAACTGCTGCTAGAAAGAAATCTTGGGCTGTTAAAATTGTTCCTAAGAAAACTAAGCCTCCCTTCGATAGTGAAATCTTTTAAACTGTTTCAGATGAATCAGAACCATTAACAAGATTTGGAGGTTTTTTCCATAATGAGCAAGAGAAATCAGCTTTATGCAAGGGCATTGATCCAACCTGGAAATGGGATTTTTAACAATACGTCCTCAAACTTAAAGAGAAGCTAAAAATCCCATAAAACCAATGGTCAGTGTCAGATATACTACAGGCACATCATCATTTTCTTTCCCTAATGTGAAGGACTAAGGGGTCCAAATTTTGGTAATGTAACTGTGTTGAAAGCAGTAACAATATGGAAACATTTCACTACTACTTCATTGGGTCTTATCACTACACAATACCTCCACACGCATCTTGAGTAATGAGGACAATCAGAGTTTTGTAAGATTCTTGCTGATAAAGCAAGCATGCTTTAAAAACATGTTTATCTTTTTCCTTGACAACTATACAAAACCATCTTTTCTCCCACAAGCAATATGATAATTTTGCAAATCAGGCAGGTATTTAAGTAACAGAGCTCTCTTTACTGGCATACTCACTTTACCGAGGTGGGGCATTCTTGAAGTATTAGGTAAGATCAAAGACAACTCAATGGTCTCTCTTCAGATGAAAATTATTGAACTCAAACTCTATTCCAGTCCTGTTTGGACTCAGCCTAGGGCAGCCACTTCCCCACACATATACTAGTTCTTGGAGGCACTGAGAACAGGTATAAAATAAAGATTCCCAATGAAGAAACAAAAAAAATGGTTGTTTTCAGCATCTTATGCCAATCTTTATAAAGGATCCTAGGTAGATAGGTAAGGATTGCTGAAAGACTCGATTGTCACAAATTCAATCTCCATTTCAGAAGGAATAACTATAAGGCTTGCACTACAGGCAAAGTACTTTGTGAATTCTTATAACAGCAAGTACTATGAGAAATACAGTGAGTGCTCAGCAGAAAGTTTTAGAGCGTTTCAAGTTTCAGACTCTACTCTGCCTATAGATACGCCATGCACCTTGGGTCTGGGATTTTTGAATGACACAAAGCAAGGCCATCAAGAACCCTTAGCCATATTTTAAAACACTAGGCAAGGTCATATACAACAGTTTCATCTCTTTTTAAAGAGATAATGTTTGTTTTGAAACCATTACTTGTTAGCTGTCAGTTATGAGGTTTTACCTCCCTTTCAGATCCACTATAGTTCCACAAGCCACAGAAATTTTGGTAGGTATGAACCTCCTTGTGTAACAACAGACCAACTAAGTAGTAAGACATAGAAACCTTGAGGTATTAAGATAGACCACTTCCCAATATTGTAATATTAAAACACTAATTGCCAATAAAATAAATACAAACTTTTTACACTTGACCTGTCTGATGCAACATTCATTTGAATCCCTTTCTGAAGGACTTCTTCAAATGCTGTGTAATCACACATATACACTTCCCAGGTAACAATTTTAGTTTTACAAGCACATTATCAAGCATCTAAAAGATACATCAACAGTTCACCGTTTAGTGCTGTATATACAAATAGGGAGTTTCACACAGGTACAGTTAATTACTACTAACTCCAAACTTGCACTTAGTAAAGTTATTTTCATTCTGAAGAGATCTACAAATTTTAGTGCATGAAAAGTTATGAAAGGTAGGTAAAGTTGCTTTGGTAATAGCAGAGCTGAGCAACCACATCTCATGAGAAGGGAAGCCCCACATAGTAGGTAACGCCAATGTCCCTCCCCCAAACATGAGAAAATTGTCCATGCATAAGCTTACATTTACATCAAAGCAAATAAAGGACCCCCAGAATGCATCTTAACACGCAGAARTCTTCTTTATCAAATTTTTCATTCCAGTTTTTCACTCCACTCTGACAAAGGATGAAGTGAGACGTGAGGGCCTTGCAAGCTGACACACCATAGATACGATGTTCAGCACCTCAATTAGATCCAACATAAGTTTCTGTGACTAGCACAGTTTAACTTGGATCACAGTGGCTGCTGTTCTGTGCAAACCTACTTATACTAACAGAGCAGACAGCCAAAACAGTTGCTTTGTAATTACTTCAGGCATGTTTGAATCCAGAAGGGAAACTCTTTTAGTTTATTTTCCCTGGGAATGCCACAAAGTTCCACTATGGCTTCACAATATAACCATGCAGATCAAAAAAGAAAAATTCACCTAGAAAAATATCAAATCATACTACTGAATTGTTCTCCTGTTTCTTGGCTTTGCTCTGAATGCACTGAAATGTCTGAAAACATTCTGAAAATTTGTCATCTGTAGTGTCAAAGGCATTCCTGGCATAGAAAGAGAATCTTGTTGAGGGCAAAATTCAGTCAAGATGACTGTAAAAGCCTAATCCACACCTTTGAATTTGGACTGAATATCCATCACTTAAACATCTTGTAAATGACCCAATTTGTTTACATGGCCTTGTAGCTTTTTATGACTTTTCCATAAAGAAGTTATTACATCCATTCCTTTTATTTTGTTTTAGAGCATTTGAATGAGCCCCAGAACCACAAGCAAGTGAAACAGATTCTCTGCAGACGGAAGTGGCCTCATATAATTCTCCACTACCGGTGAAATAGTCAGAACAACACTTTCAGTTTGGAAATGCCATACCTTCACACACAGGAAAAGAATTTCCTGTGCCATATGTCTTTTTTAATGTTTAACTATTGCATAAAATAAGTGCTGGTTTCCTGTCAATCCAAGGAGGAACGTGGAGCCCCTAGGACTCATGCCTCAGATTGTTTGGAACAAGGGTGAAGGCAGCTGGATGGTTACACAGAGCACACTGATGGAGAAAAAGTAATAAAATAGAAAACAAAAATACTTAAACTTAGATATTCTAGCTGCTATCATACAATAGGTCATCCAATGAAGCTCCTCCGATAATAATTTAATAAAAGACTGTAGAACTGAATTTAGTGGAAAAGACTCTAACTAAAGATAACAATCGAAACAAGTGATATGCATTAGCTCACAAATAAGTGCCTCTTCCAACAGTCACTTTCCCACTTCATGTGCTTTTAAAAAATGATGCTTAAAAAGAGGCATAGAGAAATTAACAGCTATGGATTGACAAAGGTAGTGTGCTAAGAGCATCTCCAAAACCATTTTTCCAGTCCAAGTTACTCTTCAAACATTATACTCCCTGGTATTTTACAGATCAGCTTTTTGTTCACAGAAACTTGCAGCTTTGCTGATATGTGCCAAGCTGAATAATGGTTTAAAGATGTAGAATATCAAAACTACAAAAAGGGCACCACTCCTTTACCTTTTACTGCCTGAACCTAGTTTGAAGCCCATTTATCAGATTACAGGACCAATTCCTTAATTAACTGCAGTATCTAACCTCCTGCCCCCCCACCTTCTTACATTATTTATTGCCAATTCATAATAAGAATACTACAGCAGCAGCAATGCRAAAAGGAATTAAATGTAAGGAAAACACAAGCAGCATTGTTTCCTTTGCCCAAGACATTCTTTGCTTTTTCTGAGACAGACAGATTTAAGATTTCAAGAAAAGCCACATAAGGGCGATAAGGGAGTTTAAATCCAACACTCAAAATTATCACTGTCTATGCTAGACATTTGCTGAAAGCAAGGAAGACCTCCCTTGCTTTCCTTTAGTAGAACTGTAGTATCAGAGGGAAACTAATGGGATACATACCCAATCAACAGCACCGTTCATCTAGAAAACCAAGTACTAAAAAATTAAAACCAAAAGTTTTTAATTCCAGCCACAATGTTGGCAAGGTGCATGATCAAAGGAAAGCCTCAGCCTCCCTGCCTTTACCAAGCTTTATTCAGGACCACTGGTACCCTCCACTCTACATGGAGAAATCAGTACAACAGTGATGAAACTGAGCCATGCCTGCATACAATTTGAATGCAGTTAATAACCATTTTTAACTAACTCAAGGAGAAATTTCAGTGTTTTAGGCTTTCAGAGAGTAAAAAACAGAGGTGCCCTTCAGCCTAGAAGAATCTCCTTAAAACATCCATGTTTGTAATGATACCTTGAATGAATTTACCATAAAGTGCAAGATTAATGAATCATTTATGAGGATTAACTCACAAAAAGGCACACTGCCACTGAAAAAAGGTGTTACTGATTATTCTCTTGCAACTCTCTCATTCTCAATACTATAAAACGATGACACTTCATGGGAAATAACCTTTGAACATTTTCTTATTTAATTTCTCTTTCTGGCTGTATTGGATTGGATTGCAGGGAGGTTAATTCATATCCTCTTTCCCCAGCTCCAAACAGGTGCATATGAAAATGACAGTAAGAAAATAAAATTCCAAAAACAAAAACAGCAACCATCACTGTGAAGATCCTTCCTCACTGCAGAGTTAACCTGCATAGTCTTAAATTAGCCCACATGCATGAGAATAGTCACACAGTGAAATAATAATCCAGTGCCTTAGAGAGATGAGTTCTTTTAACTTCATTTGCAGCCAGCTCACCCTATGGTCTAGCCAGCAAAGGTGAAAGCACATTGACATGGGCTGGGGGTGGCACACACTCACAGGACTACAGGGGCTTCCACAGTGACAAGGAGGCAAGCAGCCTCTGAGCCCAGAGCAAACACACAGTCATGCCTATGCAAGGTGAMTGCCAAAGTCCAAAACTGAGGGTGTGCTCAACAAAGATGAAATAGTTGGAATAGAACTAATTACACTCTGAGAAAAAGACGGCCGTTGCTAACCCTAATGCGGAAGACCTGCAGGAGATTAAGGAATTCGCTGGGCTTTCTCCTTTTGTTTACAACAATTTTTTTAATAGTTCTTATACTCTCTGTGCATAACACTTTCTACCTGAGCATCCAGAGTCCTGTCTTTTGTCACCCAGCTGACCAACTGCTGTGAAAACTGATTAGGTTATGAAAATATATAGAGTTGCTATCGTACATGTGCTTTGTAAAGATGAGGTACCTTCACACATAAGATGACTGCTTGGTATGCTGTAGAATCATAAAATTAAACACAAATAGCCCAGCGTAATGCTGGAGATACATTTAAAAAAATCTCAGTAGAAGGATGTCAGGAAGAGGTGATCAGAAAACAGATGAACCGTAAGGCAAGGATGTCTACAGATGGAGCCAGGAACGAATTTTCCAGGCATTGCCACCTTAAAATAACACCGTACAATCTAAGAAAGCCTCTTCAAAACAYCAATTTATACTTTAACTTCACAGTAACACATTATGAATTTTCACTTACCTACTTGAATAAAAGCATTTCACATTCAAACACAAGCCATAAAAGTTCTCCCCAAAAGGGAATGACAGGGCTGAGTAAGTTTTAACATGCAATTAATTTCTCAGAAACTCTGAAAAAAACAAAGCACTCATACAGGTACCTAAGTGCTACTAAAATAACTACATTTCTATGTATTAGGTCTATTTGGTAACTCCTTCTAAGTCCCACTGGTTTCTGCTAAAAGACTACATCTGTACAGGCCAATTCTTAAGGTGCTTACACACCAAGAAGTGTATTTTCCATGGCATGCACTTTGTGACTGAAAAGCAAAGGCATGGCTTTCTGGTAAAGCCAGGAGCTATCTATAAAGCAATTGAAGAGGCTCATTTCCAGATAAGGGAAGTGGGCTTGCTCAGCACATCCTCTTTCTAGTAATCAGGAACTGCCAGACATAGCAAAAACCAAAAGCAGCAACTACCCAACAGAGACAAAAACCCCCAAAACCACTTTGCTATAATGCACAACCACTGCTGTGTGATGTAAACCAGTACTTTGCTATTACATGTTGACTATGTAATAATTAGGACTCAAAGGGTTTGGATAAAGTCCTAAAAGACATTATGTGAAGACAAAGCTCAACATAAGCTCTTCAGCAATATAGCTGTCACTGTCTCAAGGTATACCTCACGTTTCTTCTCCATTATAAAACTCTGATTGACAGACAGACTAAAAATCCCCAAAAACACAACACAAAGCTTTGAAGTCCAATCCGCAAACTTAATAAGAACTGGTTAATACAAAAATAAGATTTTACAGTAAATTCCATTTAAGATATTTAACAAATGTATGGGAAGGTTGGAATGACTACATATTTGGGACAAGTAGTAAATGGTCTGTGCTTCTAAAACCCTTACTACCCTAAGAGAAGAAACTGAGAGAAGCAGCAGGACTAAGGAGAAGTCCCAAGCAGCTCTCTGCTGAATGGCAAACAATATGACAGAAGTCAACTACAAACACAAAAAAAAAACAGTTTTAAAAACTTTCTTCCTCTGCAATCTATTGTAGCATTGAACAGCTTCTCTGATTTGCCACAATCTTTTGCTTAAAGTCAAAAGAGGATGTGCTGTAATTCATTACTTTCCAGGAAAAGGGCTTTAACACATTTCCAAACGTGTTGGACTAAGCAAAAATAGATTTAACTTGAGAAAAATTGCATCACTATGAAGTTTCCCTTTAGATGACATATGCTTATCTATTATGCTTCCTTATCTTCTCAAAACAAAGAAAGTTTCTGCTACCCAGCAGTAGTCAACAGGCTGTACTGGCAAATACTGTACTCTTCAATTCAACATGAGCCAGTGGAAGTGGCATCACAACACTCTAAATACGTTCAGTTGTAAGAGAAAATTTTGCAGTCAAATGACTGCATTCAAGCAAAAGCACTGACATTCCCATCTGTAAGGATTCAATGAGCTGCATCACTTGGACATCCACACCTTTTTCTGGTGTTCAGCCCAAGTTAAAGGAACTTAGCCAGAAAGTCTTTGTTGCGATGCTGTCCCCCTCCCTGAATTAGCAGAAAGCTCCCTTTGGAGATACACAATTCAAGGAATCCTCTAGGTGGTTCAGAGGAGGCGTGTCAGGCCACACACACATCGAGGTGATGAGAGAATCTTCCTCTGGCACGTCAGCTGCTCACTCAGTTCCAGCTGCATCCACCAACTTTCCCCAAGGATGGCCTGCAATATGCAAGCTTCAAACTCTTTCTCAAGGGCACACATTTGGGTTTGGTCTTTTTTGAGCTACATAAGTCTTGCCCATTTCAGAAGACTTAAGAAATAGATTATGAAGTGGTCAGTTAGTGAAACTTATTATTAAGGATTTCCATTCATGTGGAGGAAGAAAAAAAAMAATTCCTTTTGAGATCTGTGAAAAGACAGATCATGACTGATACATTACCAGTGCTGCAGGACTGACAGAAATCAAGTAAGTGCTTCAGTTTTCTAAGACTTACTGCAGCAATTCTATTTACCGCTGTTCATTCATACTTGAAACTGACTGCAGGAAAATCAGTCTTTCTAGTTGGTCCTGGTGAGTTTCTAACTGACCTCAGGTTCTCAGCCTTCTGACATCATTCAGTACCATACTTTCAATGTACATGCCACATAAGCTATACACATCATTGCTTATGGCACCCAATAGTAGTTTTTTATTTTTTACTATTATATTCTTTAGAGACTTCCTCATATTTCTCATAGAAAACATAACAGCTGATAGCTTAGCAAAATTACTTTAAACATTTATTGCATCTTGTTCTAAAGCAGCCAAGAAGACAGATCTTAGATTCTCCTGCCATCTCATGTTGTAATCAAATCTAGATTAAACTAATAATATCACATAAGCAGGTGCACTCAGACTACCATGGTTAAGTCATCAGAACGAAGTCATTCACAGTACTCAATCTACCGATGGTGCTCTCAGACATTTCTGAAACTACAGAAACAGCATGAGGATACTATGTCAAAAACAGCAGTCACAAGTAGATAGAAATTAAGCAAGAACTATAACAGAAAGAAGAAATAAGTAAATCATCCAAATAATCAAATTCAATATAAAAGAGATTCAGTTTCATTCTTTAGAAGAAACTCAGCAATCAATTTTTCTTGACTCTTTGCTTCAATATGGAAAAATGGTAATAAATACATCAGAGAGCCATAAGAGAAATGATAAAGCCACCTAAGTATGAAAAACCCGTGAAAGCACAATCTGTTTTTCAACATGACAAAGAATTGTAGAAATGAAATCCACCCAGAAAAATGGGAGCCATCACTACATGCACCATTTACTGCTACTTTACTTTCCAGAAAACTGTTGCATGAACTTCTTTGATCTTCCAGATGACTATTTACTCAGTGGAATAAAATAAAAAACGTTAAAGATAAATAGGAATTTTTCAAGGAAATCACATAAAACCCCTTACTGTCAAGCACAGTTACAAATAAAACCTGTTCTTAAAGAAAATCTCACTGTAACAGAGTGTATAAAAACATGGAGGTAGTTTTAAGTAGTTTCAAATGRAGCTATGCTGGCCCCACAAAAACCAACACATTGAATTTCCTGGAGGTAACAGCAAAACACTATGTTCTAAAATATTTAATTTACAAAGAAATATTTAYATTAGGAAATTGCCACCTAAAATGATATTCACTATGCCGCAGAAGCAAGAGAGCTTCTTATGCCCACTATTAGCAAATAAATTGAGTCAAATTTTGATTTTGAAGTTAATAATAATTTMATTATTAAATAAGTAAATATCAGGAAAAAATTTATCCTTAAGCACATGCTTACCCTTTGAAACACAAATAGCCCCACTGAATTAATAACTGGTCATAGACATCTTCAGTATCACATTGAAGCAATAGCTATAGCACCCATGTGTGCAGCTGAGTAACACTGTAATCCATTCTACTGCAAAACCTCTTGGCCACTTAGTAGTTTTACAAGTTGAGGACAGAATTTTTATTTGTAGAGTGCGTGAGTAAAAAATCTCCCTCTCTCCTGACCAGAGATTATTTGGCACGTGAACAGCAATATCTCATTCTCATACTCCAGGGAGTTTTAACCTGCCTCTAGCTAAAAGCTATACAATCTTTAGATTGCAGCAGAGTGTAAAAATCACWCTAATTAAATCAAGTAAGAACTGGTTTGACTAGTGTTACTGATCCCCCAAATAATTAAAATCATTTAAGAAAAGTCAGGGGTTGGTACTTGGACTTAAACTTGTGCTAATTTTTTTAAGTAAGTTTTGCAACTGAACAACTATAAAGCAAATTTCAAGTAAGCTACAACAGGAACCTGGACTGTCCTAAGTATAAACTACCACATAATACAGTTTCAGGGCACTTTTTATTTTTTTTAAATTAAAGTTCTCCTGGC
Organism: Amblyornis subalaris; assembly: GCA_018881555.1. Taxonomy (NCBI): domain Eukaryota; kingdom Metazoa; phylum Chordata; class Aves; order Passeriformes; family Ptilonorhynchidae; genus Amblyornis; species Amblyornis subalaris. The sequence continues at coordinate 2,203,462 of JACAXG010000082.1, forward strand.
TTTCCATTTGTTCTAAGGTGTAGTGACTGTATCTTAGAGCATGCCAAATTTCATTGCAAACCAGTTGAAGCCTGGCCTAAGGCAGCTGCATTTCTGATATATGTGAACAGAAGCTAGTTTGTGCTGTCATGTATACTTACACCTATTTACATCAGTTTTGCTTCTGTGCTGTATGATCTACCTTTTACACTGTTGTGCTCCCATTGTTGCACCCTGGAGGCCTTTCAGGGCCCAGCTGCGTTATCCTGGAACAAACCTTTTAGAGGAGACTGACAGCATAGCAGGTTTCTTTCCAGTCCTGACAAAGTTAAAGCAAAGCAATGACAGTACTCTGTGTGTTGATAAACTCCATATGTACACCATGCAAATTAAGGAGAAGGCAGCATAACAGCACGAGACATTAGTATAYAATTGCCAAGCACATTTTGTCACAAACTGGTGCCCTAAAGCCATGAAACACCAGGTAGGATGGGAACGGGTAGAAAGTGAGTGATTTCTCACACCGAGCAGATAATTTCCTGTACTGTGCACAAAGTCTGATTGGTTTCCTGTCAGAATAGCCGAGTCTCTAAGTCTTTTGATCACTTTCCTCTGGCCCTTCACATTGCTCTGATTAGAGATTGATCCCCATGCTGCTCTTTGATCAGCAGCTCCGGCAGTCTGCAGGTGCCATATATCATCACATTAACAGACCACAGCAGTATTAATCTCCCGCTTTTAAATTTGTTAGTGCCCTGCATATTCTACCCATTCACAGAGCACTTGCAGAGGTCTCTGAAACTTTGCTTATTGTAAGATACGACATAGAAAACTTTTATCTGGGGAGTCCCAAGTTCAAAGTTGAGAGAATTGAATTAGCCTCGAATCTGCGTTTCTGCTTTATTTCATTACAGTTCAGAGAGTTTTGAGAGCTCCCAGCTTGGCCTTTTGTGTTGGTTTGTGCCCAGGGAGAAAGCTTGTTCTAGCTGACATGCTAAGTACTAAATTTTTCAAACACACACCCCCCTGCCCTGTACATTAAACACCAGGGTTTCCATGAATGTATGCTAACAGCCTTAATTTTAGATATTCTACACTAAGTGTGGTTTCATGCAGTATATAACATTACAGTTTGTAAAATATTCTTTAAAGTGACTTCATAATAGCAGATCAAGAGGAAAGGCGCTTAAAAATCTGAATAATGTAAATCATATGGAGTTCAGAGGCTAAGCAAATTACACACCCCGAAGCTGCCCTTGCTGTATGAAAGGAGTCTTTCTCCAGCTCTGCGCTGCCCCAGCCCAGGGGAACTTGCATTTGAGAGTTTTCTAAACATTTCAGGTACACTTGAAAGTTGAAAGTAATTCTCATTTCCTATGCAGGATTAGCTCGTTTCCAGCCCGTACAAAATACCACTCATTCACGCACAGACACAAAAACCCACCCACCCCCCCCCGAGAGCGAAGCATTTAGGGTACAAAGGTGCGCGGGTCGTTCCTGGGTTTGGGTTTTGGTTGCCTTTTTTTTTTCTTTAAAGCCCAGCGAGGGGGTGGAGGAGAACGGGACACATTTTGCACCTCAAATAGCGCAAAGGAGAGAGCCGCCAGTTCCCCCCCCCACCCCCCGGCCGCTGAACCGCTGCCCTTTTACCCGCAGCGCTGCCGGAGCCGGCGGGCAGAGCCCCGCTGCCCCCGCTCCCCCCTAAGCCGCACTCCCCCGGCGGCGCGGGGCTGCCCCGCAGGCGGAGAGGAGAGGAGAGCTCCGCTCCGGCCGGGCTCCCGCCCCCGCCCTGCCCCGGGCTGCGCAGCGGCGGGCGCTGCGGCTCCTTACCGTTCTGCTCCTTGGCGCCGGAGAAGGCGAACTTGCTGCTGAGATCGGACTCGGCGACGGCGCCCTGCCTCCGGCCGGCCAGGGCAGATGTCAGCAGGAGCAGCCCGAGGAGGAGCATTGGGCCGGCGGGGCGAGGGGCTCCGGCACAGCAGGCACTGGCGGCGCGGCACCGAGGCCCGGGCGTCTCTCAGCAGCGCCCGGCGCGGGCTGCGCCGCTGGGGAGAAGGCAGCACTGAGCCTGCTCTGGCAGCGGAGAATTGCAGGGTAGTTTCCACATAATCCCATCCAAAACTTTTTCCTAGAGCCCTTTTCTGTGTCTCCAGGTTTTGTTTTCCTTTAGCTTTTTTTTTTTCCCCCTCTCTCTCTTAAAAAGAAAAAAAAAAAAAGGATCAAAGAAAAATCTGGACCCAGACCAGCTTCCCAAGGACTAAACAATCCGGGGCCGTGGCGGGCGGGGGTCGGAGGAGCCGGGGCTGGCGAGGGGCCGCTGCCGCCGCGGAGGAGCGCGCACCTGTCAGCGGCAGCGGCGGCGCGGGGGGCGGGCGGGGGCGGGCAGCCCGCGCTCTCACACAGGCACTCTCCGCGGCCGCGCTGCCAGCCCGGGCCGTGTCTCTCGGCTCCCCCCTCCCTCCCACGCCCGCCGTCCCATCACGGCGAGGGCGGCACCTGGCGCGGCCGTTTACGCCCCGGGAAGTTGTCGGTGGGAAGAAGGAGGCGAGCGGGGCGGCCCCCGCCGCTGCCCTTCTCTTGGCTGCGGCCAAGTGGCGGCGCAACAGGTGCTGGGGAGGGAACCGGGGAGTCTCCCGCAGCCCCGTCCGCCTCAAGGAAGGGGCTCCGTACCCCGCCCCCCCTTCCCCCGAGGAGAAACCGAGGTTACCGCGGTCTGGAGTCAGTTTCTGGGTTTGGTAATTAGGGCGAGGTGCTGACTTACCAGTATTTGTTTACTGGGTTGTTATTATGGTGACTGGGTTTGTGCTTGAAAACTTGATGCTTGGTTAAACATTTCATCTAAAGGATGCCGTGGTAGTGGGAACTAGAACAATGAGAGGAGGTTTTAAAAAGACTCTGAATGCTTTTTTTTTCTTTGCTTGTTTGGTTTGGTTTTTTGGTACTAGAACTTGTTTTGGTTACCCTGAACCGAGACGTCTAACATTTACATAAGCAGATGGAAACACAGGTCCGACTCTTTGTAACTGTCCCTCACTTCTTGAAATGCTGAGCAGTACTTGGTGAGGTGTTACCCAGAAGGCAGACAGGATTGGATTCCTTTTTGCTGTTTCACCAGAAACCAGAACTGAGATTATGACAAGGAGTATTCCCCTATTAATGCTGGTGAGGACTAAAAGGACTGATGATGTTCAGCACCTATATGGAGCTTTGCTAGAGGTGATATTTCTAGTTTGCTGGAGAACTTGAACCGTGGCTTTGTGGCGGGTCTGTGTAACAAGACTGAACACTAACTAGATACAACGAGGGCAAAGGAAACAATYGGGACAAATCTTTTTGTCTTGACTGAGAAGTTTGGGGAGGGTTTCTTAAATTTGTGACTTCAGCCACCATAGTTCTGAGGTGGTTTTAGGGACAGATGGGGGACCTATATAGCCTTATATATTCTTGGGGGACCTATATAGCCATGACATGCAAGACACGAGAGAGAAACTGAGTCTGCATTGCCAGAGTCTCGAGCACATACTACATATATTTCTTATCCTTTGACCCAGCTCTTTCCATTATATAACTGAGCTGTTTCTTTTCCTCAGCCAAAGTAACCCTTGAGACAGTGATAAACAACCCCTCTGTTCCTAATAAGTGACATATTTCCAGTAGCAACTGAAAGCTGTCCAGCCAAGTTGGGCTGTCTTCTGAGAAGCAGACTTGGAGCATACCGTAAATAGCAACCCTTCACTTACAGAGCATGAAGACAGAAATATACTGCACGAAGCAGACTACTTAGTTACTTTTATTATTGTTGTTATTATTATTATTTGGGCTTCACTGTTGTTATTTTTAAATGGAAATAAAAATCACTTGTACAACTTTCCAGGTCTCCCACCCTGATGATTCCAAGCAGTGTTTTGGGGCTTTTTAGATCAAAAAAAATGAAGTATTACACTGTAGCTTAACCTTCATTGCCTGAGGATTTTGTGGGATTCTTTGTATTTTGGAGAACTGATGGCAAGTTCACTCTGAAAAACATGGACCTAATGTCCTACACTGTGCACATGAAAAATAAACCATCCATTGAACAATCATAAATCTAGGCTGCATCAGACCAGGGTTTCATCTGGACATGCTGGAGCATGCCCAGAGAAAGGTAGTGGGGCTGGTGAAGGGTCTGGACCACAAGTCCTATGAGGAGTGACTGAGAGATCTGGGGTTGTTTAGTCTGAAAAAAGGAGGTTCAGGGGAGAGGCATTATAGGTCTCTTCAACCACCTGAAAGAAGGATGTAGCAAGGTGGGCCTTGGTCTCCTCTCCCAAGTAACAAGTGACAGGACAGCACCAAGTTAGGTCAGGGGAAGTTTAGACTGGGTATTAGGGAAAATCTCTTTACAGGAAGGGTTGTGAAGCATCGGAACAAGCTGCCTGAGGACGTGGTGGTCACAATTCCTGGAGGTGTTTAAAAAATAGATATGTCATGTAGGAACATGGTTTAGTGGTGGACTTGGCAGTTCTGGGTTTGTGATTGTATTCGGTCATCTTGGAGGTCTTTTTCCACCTAAATGATTCTGTGCCTCCATGATCCTGGCTCAGACTTTTCTAAGGAAAATGCAAGAGCCCGCATAGTGGATGAATATGGAATAATACTGCCTGGAGAGGAAGCTTTCTTTCTAAACCCCCTGTAATTAAAGATCAGGGTATGTTTTTGATCATTAAGGCTTTACTTCTTTTCAAAAATTTTTTTGTTCAAATTCAAAAATTCTCCTTACAAATGTCCACTCTTCTCTGAAATTCATGCTAAACATTTATCACCAGTTACATTTATTTTTAATGTTATTGCTCTCCAGTTTCATCAGGTGTATGTACATGCTTGAGTTATGAAAATAAATCACTTATATTTGCCTTCTTTACCCTGTTCATCTTCACATCCTTTCACAGCTAGGAATTTTTACTATGGTTTTCACATGAACACCTCTATACCTCTAAGGCTTCTCAAGTTCCATCTGTTTTTGTTGTGTTTTATTTGGGGTGGGACAAACAGAACATGACATTCCAAGTGAAGGCCTAATCTAACATTATATAGTGAATGAAAATAGAATATTTCATTGTATGTAGTATTTCTAGTGCATGCTTTTATCTTTTTATATGATCTACTCATGTAATAACCCACAGAAGCATTAGCATCAAAAAAGTACTCTAAATGGCTAGATAATTGTGACAAACTAATATACACGTAGTAGATAATTCCTGCCAGGGCACATTGCCTTGCCTGTATTGAATTTCACTGGGGACCAYGGTGCCGATGCAGCTAAGAGTTCTGGTGACTCAATGCCCCGTACAACTTTCTCTGGATATCGTTCTTTTCTACATACATAATAAATATTTTTAGCTACATAGAGCTTTATGTTCCTAACTTTTCTCCATGATTAGAATTGCACTTCAATTTTTGTCTTTTTTATCAGTCACCTCACAATAACTCATCTCACAGTTACTTAGTTTATACTCTGTAGCCTTCCAAAGACTTTTTTTTCCCAAAGGTTTTGTAATGTATTCTATAAAATTGTGTATCAAGTATTTTTCAATTTAAATATTGCAACAGATGTTTCTCTGTAAATTGCAGTATTTGAATAGTCTGAGATGCAGACTTTTCTCTGTAGAATAGCCACACTGATTTAACATATTTTCAGATTGTTTTATGACACTGGTTTTTATCATCCTCATTTAGAACTTTTTTTGAAGGCATATTCTTTTACTTGAATAAAATTTGAACTATCTGGATTATCCCACAGGAATTTATTGTATTGAGACTTAGCCACCAGAGAAGGCAACGGAAATTTGGCCTGTTCGGATATAAGAGACTTACTGTGGTGCTGTGTAGCCTTTGTACTCCTGAGCTATAAATATCCTTGAAATGAAAAAGCTTTCTCTGTGATTATAATTAACTGAAAGAGTTACCATTAAAATATACATTCATCACACAACCTTCAAAACCTTCACTTACATGAGCGAATAGAATTCCCCACACCAAAGTCAAAACAATGATCACAATACCAACAGAGGTGGATGGTTACACATGCTCCAAGCCTTGTCCCCCACCTCTTTTCAACAACAAAGGTTCCCCATTACTTTTGGAAGTGGGCTGGAACTGGCCAGGTGCATAGATGTTTACAGACTTCCCTTTATGATTTGAAGTGATGTCAAGAGGGATTGACTGATTTCAGGGTGCTCTACATATGCCAAGGAAGTGCTGAGAGGAAGTGTACTATTTGCTTTTGCTATATGCTCTTTCAGAAAGACATTTTTTCCCCTCTATAAGGTTTGCAATGAGATAAGCATTTCTATCCTGAGAAGGAATAGGGTGAGAAATACAGTATTTGGGGGGAAAATAGCAAAAGGCTGAGATATAAACCCATTTTTAGGCATGATGTACAACCAAAGGAAAATGCTTCTGGAGATGTGCACCTCTGCAAATGCATTTACTTCTATCAAATTCATGTCTCACAAGAGTTAGAACTAGACGTTTACGTACCTTTGCAAGACTAGGACCCACTGTTAGGAAAAGCAGATTGATTCCCTTTCCTCTCCACAACTTGGTTCACTTCTTAATAAGAATGGGGGGGAAAAAAAGGAATTAATACCTATGTAGTTTTATATTCCCATATATTCCAAATGAACCAGTGTCATCCTTGTAAGATCATACTAAAGGCAAAACAGTAATTTGCAAAACTTAGAATAAAATTTAGAACTAATAAATATCTGCTCATCCAGACACACAGGCAAGTGTCTGCTTTTTTGCAAAGTGCTCTTGATTTCAGTGTAGTTATACACGAACTAGTTGCTGGTATAAAAGGTTTGAGCTTTAAATGCTTATGTTCATATTATGGAATTATTTTTAATTATTAAATTAGTTATTGAGTATTATGTTTCATTAATTTTTTTATGGATGAGTGATAAATATGAAAATGGAAATTGCATTACAAATGCTGATTGCCTTTTAGAAAAGCAATAATAAAATATTCTGCTCTCATGGTCACCGAGCAATTGGAAAAGAGGCATTTATACAAATAAATATGACTCTTGAAATTTTACTCATGTGAGGTGCAAAGGCTGTGTATGGAATGGAATAGAATATCACTCCTGTGTTAGAAAGTGCTCCTGTAAATGAGGTAAAAATAAATGTTAGTGTTTCAGTCTTATTGTCCATTCCTACTGAATTTGTAAATGAGTTGAAGATTTGTTGTCCCATTTCCATGTTACATTCGAAAATATAATGAAGAAAATGTGTGAAGTCCAAAGAGGCTTCAATTACATTGATGCTTATGTGGTGTGGACTGCTCTAACACAACCAGAGGAGAAGGAACTCCAAATGTACTTTGGTCACTTGAATCACACCTCTCAATAAAAGATGCCATTTCTATTTTGCAAATCCTAAAATGAAACTTGAGTCTTAAAAATACACCTAAAATTAAGCATTTGAAAACAGACTTCTAAGTATATCAATGTTGTTCTKCTCCATGGTGCATAGTTTAATAATTTTTCAAAATGACTCGAACATTTGAGATCAAAGTCCTTWTTTTACTTTTGTGAGGTTTCCACTTTTAAGCATTGTTTTAGAGCAGTCATATATAAGAATTCCAATKATTTAATCAACTACATACACATATATAGTCCAAGCTACATGACAATGCAACTTTGCTTTACATAGGCTGTGGGAGCTACACCAGGAGACAAGGAAGGAGGYCCACTAGAGGTCTCCCAAACTATTTAAAAGAACACTACCCACTTCTGGCACCTGCTAGCTCCTTTGGGTCTTGATGGGCTTCCAAAGTCAGCATGTAAAGTGTGGAACATGGCTGTCATTTATGCCTCATAACAAGTTTGCCATACTTCAACACGAACTACACCAACGCCTGAAAGGGCAGCAGTTTCCAGTCTTAAAGTCAGCATTTCTCAGTGGGATATGTAGGAGTACTGGGTTTGAAGGTCTCTCTCAAAACATTCCCTTTCTTCTGTATGCTTTCAGAGTAKAATGCTCCTGTCTTCTTTCACCCCCGTTCAGATGCACCCCAGTATTCAAATGCCATATGCTCTTAGGCACATACTTGAGCAAGAACATAAGGACTTGAGCAAGTGCCCAGACAACAGGCTTGCTCAGGTACATGTGAGTGTTTGGTTCTTCATGACTGTGTGTGTGATGACTTTGCTTATTTATGTCACAAGTAAGCTTTCTGGCTCCTTTTTAATCAGATGACATCACCTATTGATCACTAAAGTCTTCGGTTCTGTCAACATGCATGAAATCCTGTCATGATCACAACTGAAGATGGCATGTCTGTGTTAGCTCTAAAGAACTATTGTACTCTGAACAACGATTGGTCTTCCTGCCTGTCTCCCTTTCACTGAGCATTGCAAGATACRGATATGCAATCAGAATACAAATTTTGGTTAGTATTTCCAAGCATTAATAATCATTGGTGTTTGAAAAAATAGTATGTATCATGTAGTTATAAAGTTGCATCACTGTATCCAGATTCAGTAACATTAAGGGTAAACTGTATTATTCAAAACACATAGATATATTCAAACACTGATAAAACTCACTTATAGCATTACAAGATTTTTTTTTATACTGAAATAATTCTAAGCTATTTATATATGAATATWCAATGGCTTTGAAACTGCTCTTCAGAGAAATCAGAGAAATGAAACTCAGCTGAGAGTATTTATGGCACAGCAGCATAATTTTGCTACCAATATCTGCAATTTCTCTAGAACTTAGCAGTCTGAATGCAGATTGTCTATCAAATAGTGATACTAAGATCTGTCACATTATTTATTTGAATGGAATATTTATATCTATTGAGTTTGAGGTAGAAAAATAGCATGTCCTGATTCACTTTATGTTATAGGCATTTTGTGCTAATTTTATTTGGAATATTATTGATACTAAGAATTTAGATTCTCGAACATGTTTAATTGATACAGATTCTTTTATACAGCTGTGGCACTTCAGCTTTAGTTTTCTGGTACTTCAGTCCACACAGAGCAGGAGTAATGCTGAGACAATTGCATAGCTGTGAGCCTTCATTTAAGTTCAAATTCAGCAGAAGAGAGCAGGAGTCAGATTGACAACAGCAGCTTCCAAACAGCATTTTTTAAAGGCTAAACTGGGATTACAGTTTAATTGGTTAATGAGATCCATCTAAGAAGATACAGCAAACAAGTCCATAGATTAAGAACATCAGGAATCTAACTGAATGTAGAGGGGTAATGGGAAACTGAAGAGCAGGAACAACCACCTGAAGAGCAGGAATGATGAGGCACTGGAGCAAAACTTCAACTATATATGGAGTACCTGTACTCCCTACCTGACTCACCACCTTACATTTCCTCTTATTTGTCCTTTTCATGTCTCTTCCCTAGTCTTCCTCTCTTTCACCTACCCCCTTTCACCCTTCTAAATTAATCAGTTACTACTTCTACTGCACTCATTACTTAATTAAAGTCTTGTCCTCCTAATCTTCTGTCTCCACACTTGGTTTAAGTACTAGCTTTCCTAATCCACCTCCTTGCTTTCATAACTGATCCACCAATACTCCCTAGCAGTCAGATTTGTTTCCTCTTTGTACTTTGCCCCATTTTATTTCCTGTCAATTCCCAGGCCAGATTTGCTTATCACAGCAATCCTTTCTTCCCCATTTTCATCTCACAGAATGACTTTTCTACAACTTTACTCAGGCTTTCATTGCACTGATTTGTTCAATATAGGCTAGAAGAGTGAATCAGTTGGTGCTACAGACCCAGCACCCACACTATGGACATGTTGGAGAAGATTTTTCAGTATGCTTCCATAAGTTTTAATTCTGCAAGACAGCTATGAGATGATAATCAGTGGTAAGATATGTTTCAAAAGGCGTCTTTCTTACCAAAACTAAACTCCCAATGTAAACATACCTGCTATTTTGTCTGACCCAACTGTTATGACACTTTTCCCAGATCTCTCTTATTTTAATCTACAGTACGTACATCTCCTTATTGACAGAATATCTCTGCCTCCGAATGAGGCAGCTGCCCTGTTCCACTTTGCATTGGAATCAACTGGAGAGAATGTATTCTAATGATTCACCTGAATCTAGGCTTGGCATCATTTACAGAAGCATGCCAGAGTTTTATTTAGGCCATCTGGAGCTTTTCCAAAGAAGAGATGAAGAGTTGCCAAGGAGCTGATCTGTAATATTTAAGACTTTACAGATCAGATGCAAATTTAGTTTTCCACGTTTCTTAAATTTGATTAATTTATGTAAAAAAAAAAAAGGCACCAGGCACGTGTTCAACAAAGTAGTTGATATCACTTCCTAAAGCATTAAATCAGCAGAAATTTTTTTAAAAAGCTGTAACGTGGGGGACAGACAAAATCATAAACACTAAGTTTCTCATCAGTTGCTTCATTCACAGAACTAAGTTATTTTGGCAGAAATAAAGTTCAAAATGAACATGGAGGCTTTCATCCTATGCATTTTTCCAAACCCAGAAATAGTAAAAGTCTTTTAAAATATGAGGTCACCTTAGTAGACAGCAACAGTCCTTATATTTTCAGAATTTTTAAACAAATGTCATTTAACCCCTTCTTTCGTTAATATATTTTAAAAGCAGATATAGATTCTACAGGATTTTTTTTCAAAAGATAAAATGTGATTGCTAAGGGCTGAGCAGTTTAATTCTACCAAATTTTTTCTACCCCTTCCTATGTAAATATAGGTGGAATTTCTGTGTATTATAAATATATTAAAATAATCCGAGGTACTGAAGAACAGTTAAATTTTTACTTAGGTACACTGCAAAAGAACATAGGGTAAAGCCTACTTTAGAATTAATATTTCAAATCATACCTTAGTTTTTGTATCTGGAAATCCAGGTAATGCTGCAGCAACTGGACTGCCAGCTGGACAAGAGTATAAAGAACGTACAAATGATGCGTTATTCATACCAGTAAATTCTCATTGTTATTTCCTTGCCAATTCACTGAATGGAAACATACTACAAAGGAAAATAATTTTAAAGCTTTCTCCAGTAATTTTTCAAAGCTATCCCACGATTAACCACCAGAGTTCATGTCATCCAGTTAAGAATGCACAATGTTCCGAAGTATTGCCAACATTTTTCTTTATTGATCAAATGCTGGCATCAAATCACAGTGTCTCATTCCCACAGCACCATGAAAAAATAAGAGCTTCAGCTTCACAGCCATGTGGATCACAGATCATCCCATAAAATGTGTTTAGGTTGACAGTAGGTCCTTGAACTACTTATTTCATATTATGTTTCTAATAATGGTGTATATTGTGCCCTGTCACAATCCATTTTGAAAAGAATGCCACTCCATTAATGTTCAAATTTATAGAAAATACTCTCTTCTCCTTAGACTATAATCTATGTCTAGTTAGGTATTTAGAGTGGATTTGTAGACGTAAACAGTGATATCGTCATTCCCTAGTGCTCCTTCAGCATGCTGGTTACTGACAGTAGCCCAAAATTTAACATTTAACAGGAGATGAAGGAGCTGAAGATGCTGAGGTTGTCAGCATCTTTTTGGGTGGAACTCAGTACCACGCAGGATTATGCCTCCATTCAGAAAGCACATCAGCGATGCCCAGAAAGAATGCTGTGATTAGAGGTGGATCTGAAGAAGCTCTTAATCAATGCAAAACATGAATGTTATTACAAGGACCTATTTTGAAAGTGTAAGCCAGTTTTGAGGTGATAGTTCTTAATCTGCACAAAGGCTCCTAATCTAAATGGATTTCTAGGACCAGATTCCTAATCCTGCCCACACTATCGGATGAGAGCCTAAAATTTTTTCTACTCAAGGAATCCTATCATATACATAGAAAGAGTAAGCCTGTTCATGCCTGAATAAAGCAAATATGACTTGATCCTTTGTAGCTCAGCACATTTCTGCTCAATCCTGTGAACCACTGAACTGAGTAATGTTAATTCCATTACATTCATTAAAAAATCAAAAACAAAGCTAAGAAAGAATGCTCAGTCCTTCATGTAATTGGAAATTAATGAGAAAGATAGTTCAATGGTGGGTTCTCTGCATTCAATTCAGCTGTCCTGTTTACAGCCTGATGAATGGATTTTGATTTTTTTTTGATGCAGGAAGTAATGATAGCTCTATTTTCAGTGCCACACCTGGTCATGACCAGCTAAGTCATACTAAAGCAGAATGATCACTCAGAGAGCAGGTAAAGCTACAGAAGCTGAGTAGAACCTACAGAATCTTTTTGGTTGTCCAGATTCTATCCCCCTCCTCAGTTTTCAGGACTCAGGTGTTCCTATTCTTTTTCATACATTTTATTATTAACTGCTTGTGTACTTCTTGCTACCTACAAAAATATTTTGTCACATAAAATTAGTTGTAATGTTTTGTATATTTCAAGCAGAAATATACAAATGTGTGATAAGTCTTAACAAGTGATTATAGTAATAGCTTTCCCATGCCTGTTGTATATCTTATGAAAGCAGAAGGAATTTTACTTTGGCAAAGACAGCAGATAATTGCCAATAGACTATCCTTTTTTAATCTGTTGTAATGCAGCAGAATTCTGCTTATGGAAAGATAAATCAGGGCTGGTTTTGTAGTGGAGACCAGTTATTATTTTAAGGGCATTATAAATCTCTTCTACCAATTTTATAGCCATGGACCATATTTATTCTTCCAGCAATTTCCAGGAAAGCTGTTTGTGAGGGTAATTCAATCAAACTGGGACTACTCTAGCCACTGAAAGATGATCATTCAGTCACGGTGTTCCTTCATCCCACAAACTATGGGCAGTCAAACATCCTCGTACTGCAAGTACCAAGTTATTGTAAATGTACTTTCAACATCTGCAGTTTTGGTTGAGACTAATATATGGCTTTAGGTAACTTAGAGAAGTTAATGCTAATTGAATAGATGAGAAGAATGTTATTCATTGCAGAGACTAATTCAAAACTGCTAATGCAGTTATCAGATGGAAGTCAGATTTGTCGTATCAGTTAATTCTTATATGAATATTATGGTATTAAGAATAGCTGCTGCATGTTGAGACAGTGGAAAACTCTAAATGTTTTTTGCAAACCTGTTCCATTTCTTTTTCCAAGGTTGTTAGCTTTGATTTGTAGTTTTCTTTATCTAATACTGAGTGAATTTTTTTCATGCAGGACCAAGTGCATTAATAGCTTAGGGCAATATTTTGAGTTATTTTAGGTAAATGTGCTCATAGAATAGTGTTTACAGCTGCTAAATAATACCATTTTGGTTCTCAAGGTTATTAAATCAGGTTCTAACTTGTAATGACACTACACAAGGAAAATAAGCAATATAATAAACTATATAATATTTTGGAAATTAATGAATTTAAGAATCTGTCAAGTATTCAGTGTATAAAATAAACAGTCATGCCTCACTTTGCAGATGTGAACTTGTTCATTTTAATGTATAGCAGAGTGCAACATCCAGAAGGAAAAAAGAAAAAAAACCCTTCCAGCAACACATTCCCTTTTCTGTAGTCACTCATCACTCATCTCTGGTATATCAGGGACAGAAAGGAAAGGGAGTAAAGTATAAGAATCASCAAGTGACATCTGACATTTATTCACTAAGAACTGCTGAAACAGCTACAAAAAATGAAAGCAGAATGGAAAATTTCACTACAGAGAAATCACTATGGGGATTAAGCAAGGGCTAACTGATTTGCATGCAAAGTTGTGCTAGTATGATCATGCTGCTTTTTAGATGTCAGCTTGTGTATTTTTGCAGTGCTGCATTCTGCCTTCAGGAGGTATCAGTCCTCTCAAACAGCTAGAGTTTTTCATCTGGCCCAGCTCAACTTAAATCCAGCCTAATCTTCTTCCTCCCCATGACAGGTTTGTCTGGATCCTCAGTTTGACAGCACCATTGTGGGGCAGTCCGCAGGCCCCCCTGGTACGTGGCAGCTCTGTGTGGGCAGGTAACAGCTTATCTGCAACAAACTTAATCAACACAGGATTTTGAAACATTATGGTGAGATATTATCTAAAATCCTGGGCAAAATAGAGTTGGGTCAACCCAGCACTTTGCTTGAGATGGAAACCACTCCTCCACTGGGAGCACTGAGCTCGCAGGATGTACCTGTTAATTTKTGTTGCTGACTTTTTTGGCTCTAGTTTAGGCTTTCCTACATGATGCTCTATTAATGGGATTTTAGAATCAGACATTTTTTCCACTTGATTGTAAGTTTACTTTACCATCATCTAAATTATGCTTCAGAATACTTATATTCTGGCCTGCTAAATTCTCCTGATATTCACACCAGCTGAAAAATAAATGCTTCTGCAGGTATGGAAAAGTCTGTGTTAGCACAGCATCTCCAGTGAAGACTATATACTTTCTATTCCCAAAGTAACTGAGGAGACTGGTAAGCAGCAGCTACTGAAAATATCCCTGTAAGTCTTACTGACTTGTGCCCAAACCAAGAAACTTGTCTCAAGGGAATTTCAATATTTGTGTTAATTTTGGATAAGCCTGGACTAATAGAGGAGATTTCTAATACTGAAAAAAGCAAGTGGTTGTAGTTCCACCCTGATGGGAGTGGGATATAACATAATCATTGCCACATCGTGGCCTGTGGCAAATTAAATCTGAAGTTATCTGTAAATCTCCAGTTCCTTAAAAAAGGGGATTAGAATGATCCAGGTCAGAAAATATGTGTTAGCTTGACTTCGATAAATTAATAGAGAACTAAGAGTGATTATACTTTTATCCATTAATTGAAATCATTCAACACTGTTTATGGCAGAAAGGATTTGATGTCTTTTTTTTTTTTTAGTGAAAATACAGACTTTGTTGCTAAAAGTAATAGTGTTGATAGTGTTGATGTAAAATGCCTGATAGAAATTTGAGTGTATGATGTGGTACAACATAACATCTTGATTGAAAGACTGGAATGTAAAATTAACATGGAATGGAAGGAAGAGCTGTTTGGAGCCCGAGGGGCCGAAGGCAAGAACAGTATCTTAGAATAAGTTCTCAACTTCATGATTCAGCAGATGTGTAAGAACTCACAGGAGCAATGCTACATGATGCTGTTTAAAATCTGACCCTTGAAAAGGTAGGTGAGGAACACTACTAAAACAATAGAATTGATTTATTTGCAACTGTGAAATGAGGACAGGATGTGTCCCAGTGCACATTTACAAACAGAACATGATACGAACATGCAGTGAGGAGGGCTCATATCCAACCAGCTGGCAAATTTCAATTAATTAGAATCACATTATCTCTCCAAATTAGGATAATATTAAAATGCATTGGTTCTGTGTAATTCAGGTGAGTGAGGCTTCCTACTGAAGGTCTACTCATGAAAAGAGTGCCAAAGGGACATCTGCCTCACCAGCAAATAGAAGGTTTACTGTGATGAACCACTTTTGTTACTCTACGGCCTCAGTGAAATCCTTCAGCCCTGGCTTTGACTCTGTGACTGACTGCGGTGCTGTGAATCTTGCTCGTTTGTACTTGAGGAGTGAATGGATCATTAAAAAAATACATGTCCTGTTCCCCTTTCTCAAAATAGCTAGAAGCCTTTTAGTCCAGAATACAGATTTGAACCCACCTGTCAAGAGCACCTTCATGAGAAAAAACACTCCCTTGCCAAAAAGAGCACCTTGCCTACTATTTTAAGCTGTGTAGTAGGATGCATAGATCAGAACTCAGTAAGGCTGAGAAACATGGTTAACCTGGATCTCCATGTAGTGTATGGTAGCAGTAACCACTGAGGTACTGAGTAGAAGGTAGAGGCAGCTGCTCTTCCATCTGTCATTTAAATGTACATGCAATTAACCACAGAGATTCCAGGCCCTAAGAAGACTTTCTTTTTATTTTCAGCTATAAACACACCTATATGACATTCTATGTACAGGCAGAGAGGAAATCTCCTGTGACTCTGTGGATTTCCCTCCTAGCTATCTACAGCAGTTTATTTCCCAGAACATGCACTGTTGAGAATCCACATTTTATATAGCAGTTCTTCTCATGTATCATGCAAGGGAGCCTTTGCTCTTAACTCCATGTGTACTGGTTTTGGCTAGGGTAGAGTTAAATTTCTTCACGGTGGCTGTTAAGGGGCTGTGTTTTGCATTTGTGCTGAACACAGGTTGATAACATAGAGATCTTTCTGTTGCTGCTGAGCGGGGCTTGCACAGAGCCAAGGCTTTTCTGCTTTTCGTACTTCCACGCTGGCGAGGAAGTTGGGGGTGCATGAGAGGCTGGGAGGGGACACAGCCAGGACAGGTGACCCAAACTGAGCAGAGGGATATTCCAGACCATACGGCATCATGCTCAGTATATAAAGCTGGGGAAGATGAAGGTAGGGGAGATTCGTCTTCCCAAGTCACCATCACACGTGATGGGGTCCCCCTGTCCTGCAGACAGCTGAACACCTGCCTGCCCTTTGGAAGTAGTGAATGAATTCCTTGTTTTGCTCTGCTTGTGTGCATGACTTTTGCTTTCCCTGTTAAACTCTCTCTATATCTCAACCCATGAGTTCTCTCRCTTTTACCCTTCCAGCTCTCTCCCCAGTCCCACTGGTGGGAGAGTGAGCAAGAGGCTGGGTGGGTCTTGGTGACTGTCTGGGATTAAACCACGACACGGAATTGTAAAGACCACCAGAGGACAGAACATTTAAATAAGGTGCTGCAATACACAATTCTGTTATAAACCTTCTAAAAATAATGCTTTCTTCGATTAGCAGGTCATTTTAAGTTACATCACAATGTGACCATGGAGATCAGACATCATGTACTTATTAAAGCTGACATCTGAAGGCTTTTCTAAAAATAACTTCTCCCTTTGCAGAGAGGATTTCTCAATCACCTTAGTCTTTTGTGGTATTTGAGCATAAAAAGGCTCTTCAACGACTGGAAAAATTCCAAAAGGATGACTGGAAAATTGCAAAAAAAAAGACCTATATATGATTCATGAATTGACCATTCATTCATGAGATTATCCTATCATACTTTCTAGCTGAGGACTGAAGGAAACAGGCACTGCATTATTCAACTTTCAGGTTCTGTGTCTCCATATATTAGATCCTTCCCTGATACATCAGGAGGTGTTCTACCATGTGAATCACCCATAAAGGATGTGCATGCCCTGCCTGCCCCATAGGGAACCCCTTCCACTGCTGGCTTAGTGGTTTGAGTACATAGGAAATGGAAAATCTGTTTAATTATCTTTTCAACCTAATGGTGGCCTAATTACACCTACTCCTCTGAAAGGCTATGAGGAAAGAGATGTTCTGTAAATGACCTAGTGAAGTGATGTTTGTGTGCAGTAGCAAACCCCAGTTTCGCTGGATGACAGGAAGAAAGCATTGGATCCCTCAGTCTAGCTAATATTGCTTAGTGTGGGCAAGAGAACACCAAACCCTTACTTGCATATTTCTTTTTAGAGTTTAGTGGAAACTACAAACACAAACCTAGGATTTTCCAACTCTGTTTTCTATCTCCAGTGCTGTAACAAGCAGACAGTAGAATCATGTTCCTGGCTGTTGTTTTGGGGTTTTTCTTTCTCCTATAATCTTGCATCCTTTGCACAGTAACTTTTATTCAACAGGAAAGGCTTTAAATATTTCAGTTGTTTTGTATAGAAAAGGACTCATATTTTGTGTACAGAGTGGGAATTCCAGGAAACTGTTTTATGTACTGTGCCCTTTCCAGTTTTGTTTAAGAAACACTTAATCTCCTGACTGTTCTCCTGGGAGCCCGGAAATCTGCCCAGTCCACAGTGGTTCTGAACAGAAAGAGTGCACTGGGCATCTGAAGAAATTCAAGGGCTCATAAAAGGAGAAAATAGTAAGTTTAGGTGCTGCTAGTGCCTACGTTAAAGCTAGATTTTGTTTTCTTTAGTTGTAGTATCAGGCAGAGTCACAAGTTGTAGCATTAGACAGAGACAGAGCAAAGTGCTTAATTAATCATTCAGGCTGAAGAGTATTTAATTAGCTTAATTATGTTTGTAAAACTGACATTGTTTCCCAAATGGGCAAGCTGATGCATAAGAAAAATGAGGAGCTATTTTAATATGAGTGTTCTCTGCTCCTAGCTCAAATCAGAAGGCCAGATGTTTTTTTCCCTGCTTTTCTGGTCAGGATTTTAGTGAATATCAAATAATGAAATTATAAAGTGAAGTTTGCCAAGAGGCATAGAAATGCCTACCTAGAAGAGACTTCTTGCACCATTGACACCTCTCTTACCTGAAGGCTGTGCTTTAGAATTGTTTTTCTGGAACATTGCCTGCAGTATTCCAAATGAGATTTCCACTTGCTTTAACACTTCTCCATCACTCCTTGAACTACTAAATGTGGTTGGAAATCTCTAGCCCTCGATGCTGCTAATGTATTCCAATCTTTTCTTTGCATTGCAAATCATAATAGGCCTAATCCTTATAGGCTCATAGCAGAAATTCTTATTAGTATCTTTTTCTCTGAGTTTCATCTTATTTTCTGTTTCACTATTATTTTTCTAAGCCTCACAATCATTCCCAATAATAATAATAAGCTATTCTCCCCTTTCTTCATAATCTCCCTCASCTTCACTGTCAGAAAATTTTGCTAACAAAGTCATTAAGGAAATAGACATCACTTAAGGGAAATATGAATTAAAAATCTAAATTAAACACACCTCCAAAGTTAGTTTAAGACAGTGTAGGATAAATAATTATCTCTTTAGCCTTTTTCCTCTCTACAGAATATATTCCAGTTGTGGGATGGATTTAATCAGGATGRTTACAACCGTATCTTGGAATCTTGAAATAAGCCACATATAATTAATACTCCAGAAGCACCATGCTGCTGTATGCTTCTTGTTTGGGGAAAAAAACAAAACCAAACACAACAGTATATACCAGATTATTATTGTGTAAAAATCCCACTTGTAACTCCAAATACAGAAGAAGAAAAAATTGTTGGTCCTAAACTGCTATCATTTTAATAAAGAGCAAAACTGGGTTAGACAAAAGTCTGGAAAAAGAGTGTCATAACTGCTGCATGATACAGTCATTCTTAAAAAACCAAGCCAATAATGAACTCATCTGCTGAACTAACAGCTTGCTGCTTATGCTACTGAAAAGGTGTTTCAGGGAAAACTGAAGGAAGCTGAGGGAAAAGTTCTGAGAGACCACTTTTTTTTTTTCATCCTGTATTTTGAAGACAGGCGCAAACAAGATTTAGGTACTTAACTCTCATTTAAGATGGATTGATATTTTCTCACCCAAACACATCAATTTTCCTAACTTCTTCATGATGAAACTATATACACTTTACTGAACTTTAATCAGGTAGGTAGAGTTAATTGAGTTCCTACAGGGCTTGCCAGGCAGGCAGATTGTCAACAGCAATATGTATCCCTGATGTTTTTGCAAGGGGTTTGGGTTTTCATGGCCCAGAGATCTGAAGCAGATCTGGCCAGGCTGTGTTTACGTTCTGTAGAGCAGTAAAACTTGACCACATCTATTAATATCTTAGCTTCCAGGAGGGAACTGCAAAGCTGTGTCTCCCCAGTGCAGGCAAGTTACATTGCAAACCAGCGCCAGCCTGGGCTCGCCTTCAGTTTTTATCTGCAGCAGGTCAGAAGCAGCTCAGCATTAAGGTTCGGCCTCTCCGCCTGGTGTGGAACTGAGGGGTAGTGGACACTTCAGGAGAAAGAGACTCTGTTATCTCTGCCTGTAAACAGCCATTCTGAAAGCTCAATCCCACACACAGGCTCAGTCAGGGAACAAAAAATAGAGGGAGTGCAGCTGGCTCGCCATGCGTGGTGTTCACTCAAACACTGCAAATGCAGTTTCCAGTAGGGAACTTTCCTGGAATTTCTGGTTGCAGGTCCCTGGAATGATATTAAAGTTACAAAATATTGGAATTTCCCAGTTTTATTCACAGTATGAGTCAAAAGCAGATCCCAGAATTAATCGCAGTTTGAAGGAAACCTCTTTTGCAGTATTTGATAGTAAAAGATAACTTTCCAGCCCACACCCTCAAGAATGCATATAAATAAAAACGCTACACAGAGACCTGGAGCTTAAAGTCTAAATGAGACTTAGGGCCTCACATTGGCATTTACATGGTGTCTTTTGACCAAGCTCAGCCTAGAAATGGCATTGCCTCATGGCCAGATACTACATTACTGGTGGACCACCTATTTCTCAGCAGTCCTGGCTCACTTTCTAGTTCTGCAGTCTTGCTACTACTTTCCTACACTTTCAGTTTTTTGCAAGATGTTCAATTTAACAACATCGGCCTTCAGATTCAGGCACCCTTATGGAAGATCAATATCTATGCCTTCTTTCCTGGACACACCTCCTGATGTTTCCAAYGTTTCCTATTTCTCTAAACTAAAAGAGCTTTGGTTKGGTTTGGTTTGATTTTGTTAGGATAATGTGAAAAATAACTCATAGCCCCACAGAATATGTAATTTAATGTTAATATTTATAAATAATATAAAAGCAAACTAGCCTAGCTTATTTGACAACATTGTGAGGTAGTATTTGAGGATGTTATTTGTGTTTCTACAACTGTTCTCATCACACACCTTCACGATCATTTCAGAAAGACTAAAAGCAAAAGATATATATATATATGTCCAAAACTAAATTTGTGAAATAATGCTTGTCTCTCCCTGCTCTTAAAAGTTTTTTTTTTGCCTTTTTTTCCTTTTATTAAGCATAACTATATTTCCATTTCCTCTTGAACTGAGATGCAAGTTAGTACCAGAGCTGCAAACAGAATGCAGAAATCCTATACATTGTTTCTGTGGTTGTGTAGCCAGAAAACAAAATCAGTAATTGACTTAACAGTCATAACATATGTTGGTAATCACATCACTTAAACTCTGAACTCTAAACAATAAGGCTAGAAGCATATACTTTAAATAAAAAACTTTTAAAATGTTCTCTGGGTTTCTCTCTCTCTTTGAGACCTTTCTTAAGTTCTTTAGAAGATTTCAGACAAGAGACAATAATTGGATTTCCAGACCTGTCTTTATTACTTGAACCAGAAAGAGAAATCCAGAATGAATGAACTTTTTGCCAAAATGGATTCATAACTTATGTGAACTGACTCTGGTTTTTGCTCGTCTAGGAAAAGGGCTCTCTCACATTTATGCATTTAAAGGGAGTCTGCTGCTCAGTCTTTAGAAACATATCAAGAAAACACTAGTTTTTATTGCATACTGATCTGCAACAATTATGTAGATTCTCATTCAAAATTAAAAAAAACAAACAAACTAAAACCAAAAAGAGGAGCAAGACTGAGAATAAACCAAGTATTAATGGCTATTAAAAATGTGTAAATTTTTTTATTGTTGTTTTTAAAATAATGTCTTTCTAAGCTAGAAATGTCCTTTCCAAAAGCATACTCAGTCTGACGTTCTGGTACGTTACTTTTCAGCAAATTTGCTGATGTCTCAAAGTAGCAGATATCTGTCTTGTTCTTTTGCCATCAGAGGTTTCTTGAGAAATTGCTAAGAACTAGGAATTCATTCTGGATGGAAAGCACCAGCTCCATTAGAAAAAAAATAAATTAAAAAGATGAAGAAGCTTTCTTTTCTATGTATGCAAAATAAATTACTTCCTTAGATTTACTGTAGACTTGGCTGATACATATAAGTGATTTTTTACAACACACTGCTGAACGTCTATAGGTTCCTTCCTGTATTGAGAACAAAGCATCTTTTCAGACTGAGTTTGTATTCCTAGCTCAGGAAGTTTCCACTATGTCCACTATAGGCCAATACCCTCAAGGGGAATGGCTCTTACATTTCTGGAGTTCTGTAGAACTGGACACCTGAATGGACTCCAAAATATGTCAGTGAAGTGCTATGTCAGTGGCTTCACATTCAAATTCTTAGCTAATATGGGAATTTCCCGATTCAGCCTCTCATCAGATCCTGCAAGGACTGAAGCTGAGTGGTATTTTTGGTTCAGACATCATCATTAGAACATGAAGCAGAAATATCTCCCAGTTTAAAGTGTTAGTAAATATGATTATACTGTTAAACTAATTCTGTGCATATGATAGGTGTCAGAGGAAAATCTAATTTACTTTCTTAAATTGGTCTGTTATACTAACCAGATTAACATGCAGACAGAGAAGTAAATGTATAATCTAATTCTGATTGCACTGGGGGATACATGTTTATACCAGATAGTGCCAATTTTACATGACTGTAAATACTTTTTGAAATTATGGATGGGCATCATTTTGGTTTCAAATCTATTTTTTTACATATTCTTTATACCTTGTTTCATATCCATCCTTAGATTAGAAATATATTTTTTAACCCTGGAAAGCCTCAGGAAAGACTTTCTCTAATTGTGGCATCGAAATGTGGTGTAAATGCTGGAGAGATAACGAAAGGTTTTGCCACAGGTTTCTAGCCCACATCAATTTGATGGCCTTTGACTAATTCAAGTAAACTTCAAATAAACCCACTTCAAATTAAATGTAAACTTTGAACCTCCTTAGAATTGCCTAGGAAAAAATATCCTGGAAATTAATACTACATGAACCTTTATTTGATGGTATTATTTGCATTGACCAATATGCAGGGAAACTAGTTTTAATCTGCTTTGCTCCAAATCAAACCTAACTACATTGAGAGTATTGCACTCACAACAACTTGAAGTTAGCATGGTAGGTTAAAAATATCTTAAGACTTCCTTCCTTTTTCCACCCACAGTTATGAACCTGATTATAGCATCCTTAAATCCTGTCTGAATCTCTGATAATTTTGCCAAAAGAACTGAATATGAAGTAATATTAAACACCCTTTATATCTAAGAAAGCTGTAATATATGGCCACAATTATGTGTTGACCCCTTGGTGAAAAAACTATGGTCATATATCAAATGTAAAATGATATCAAAAGTTAAAGCACTAACAGAAACAGAGGTGGCAGTCTTTTTTTTTTTCTTTCTTGGATCAAAATGTTCAAATTACTAGAAAATGCATTTACTTCTGTTTAGAATGTGCCTGAATGGTGCCTGCAAACCAATTGTGCTGGGAAAGAGAAACTTTGCTGGGATATGACAATCTTCAGATAGTTTACTTAATTTAAACATAAATTTATAAGTGGTCTTGATGATGCCTTTCATTCTCTCTTAATCTAGTTTTATTTTTAATCTCTTCCTTATTTTCTAACTTTACCAGGTAAAGAGTCACTTTGCATTATAGAATAATTTAGGCTACACAGAATGAATGCTTCTGGGGACAGTTGCAGCCAGGTCCACCTATGGAAACAAACTCCCTGCTGAGCCTAAGGGATTTGGTATCAGATCTCAGCTCCAGCGCTCTGTTTCTAGTTGCCCAAAAAGGTAATTCTATTCCAAAAAGCAGTTAAAGAAAAAAGGGGGATATTCGTGACTCAGCAGATATTAACATACATTGTAAGAATTCCTGGCTGAGGAAAAGGAACCCATTCAGTCTTTGTCATGCCCCTGAACTGAAAGAAGAAAGAAGGATGTGTGTATGAAGCCTTGCATTTCTAATACTAGGTCAGATCTGAAATTCTCTATGGAGGAAAAGGTTTGGTTCATATGAGAGAAGGATTAGGACTCCTCAGCTTCCATACTGGCATTGGTTCTTCTATATTTGATGATCATTTTATTCTATTTTCAGTGTTTTATTGTACCTTGTCAGTTTTTGTCATTCAAATCCTCAAAGGGTCTTGAGTCTGCAATGGAAAATTATAAAACTACAGAAAAAAAATTTCCTGACTAATTAAAACTTTTGTGAGGAATGTTTTGTAGAACAAGGCTTGCCATTCRGTCCGTCTCTGTTAAAAGAAAATCCCTGTCTTTCCCTCGTTTATTGTTTGCTATTCAAACCAAGACTGTTCTTTTTGGAATTGACTGAATTTTTTGTCCTCTTTTGCTTCTTGTGTATTCAGATCATCCTTGAGCAAATCTCCCTGAGGAAGAGGTCCATGTGACAGCAACATGAAACTGACCCCTGGTATGAAATGACATTTAATATTAAATTACATATTTTTTTATAGAAATATTGACTGACTAAATGCCTTCGGACTGCCAAGGTTCTCCTGTGTTGCTAAAACGATTTCAGAAAAACTGTGATTGTGTAACATCTGCTTGCTCCCGTTTRTTCATGTCCAGTCTGGTCCACCTGGAAATCCCTCCATGACCTCCTGCAGCCAGTGCTGCCCCTTTGTCATTTCTCGTATCTGTTGAGGATGCCCTGGTTCCGAATAAACACGCAAGGCAATTATCATGGTATAGGAAGGAGCGTGACTGCTGGTGACAGACATGGCACCAGAGGAATCTGTGTTATTCTTGGCTACAGTCACTTCCAGCCAGGAAAACAGTACCTTGTTTTCTTCCTTCATCTCACAACTCCCAGCTTTCAGGGCAGGAATTTCATTATACTTTGGATGGGTGGAAAAGCTATAATCAAATGCCTGTGGCAGGTAGACAGGAAGTTTGCAACAGTCTGTCAAAGCAGAAGAAACAGAAAAAGCACCTCGAAGTTTCAAGAAAAACAGAACTTTGAAAAAGTGCATTTTAAGGAGCAGCACCTATTGTAGCTCACTCAGCACTGTCAGGGTTGATGACTCTGCAGCCATCCCTGCTGTCAGGAGAGAAATGAGAAGTCAGAAAGGGGCACTAGATATGTCTACTGTGAAATACCAGGATTAAGTTGCTTTGTATTCTGAAACCAACATGTCAAATATTTGTTTAAATGAGAATTTAGAAAAAGTAAGTAGAGGACTTGCCTCTCTAAAGTGATCTTAAGTAAAATGAAAATTTAGAAAAAGTGAGTGAAGGACTTGCGTCTCTTAAGTAATCTACTTTAAGGCCTTCTAAGCATACCCTACAGCTGGTAACTCTTAAACCCAGTGGGAATCAGAACAGGACATGCACTTTAATAGAAATGCACACATTAGCCTCCACTTCAGTTTGAAAGTTGTTGGTAGGGTCTTGCCTTATGTTTATTTTAATTACTATTTTCTTTCGTTAGAAACATCCTAACTTTTCTCCCAAGCAAAAAAAGAGGCAGCAAAATTGAGTGGTGAAACAAAAAAGGGGGAAAAACCCCCAAACACAGCAACAACTGGGAACACTTGGTTGAAAGTGAGTATTTCTGCACTTGCTCATATGAGGCTTTGAGCAGGGAGCCAAGGCCTGGATTGATGTTCTTTCACATCAGCATTCTCACAGACAAGCCTCTGGAGAAGAAGGAAGTTCTGCATCATGCTGTCTCAGCTTTCCATGAAGCCCACTAGTGAGTTACTGGCTCTTCTGCAATCCCTCCAAAAGCCTACTAAAATAGAAAAAACCAAAGAAAAATATACTTGGTCTTCATCAGAATTACAGTACAGTATGATGGTGCATTTTCTATCCCATTCCTATACAGCATGGTGGAGGCCTGTTCCATGACTGAAAGTCTGTAAGCCTCTGCCAAAAGAAAATAATACTCTTGTAGATATTTTGGGTAACAAGCATTCCTAATAGCAAATTTTATTTGACATACATTTTTTGTTAGTTGAGTTTATAGTCTTAAAATCTTGAAATCAGAACCTGTGTGTTGCCAGCTTTCATTAAAGAATGGGAAAAATTCTAAAAGTAACTTACATATTTTAAACTAAGGGTAACTTCTCTGTCTTGTTCCCTATAGACACTGTCTCATAAGACCTAGGTCTGAAATTATGGATATGATTTGCATCATATGCCTTAAAGCACATAAGATAGATTGAAGCCAGACCAGCTGTCCAAATTTCTATGTAAACAAAAATATAACAGCATCCTTATTTAGATGGGAGCCCAGCTTTCTCATTTAATCCTTAACAATCCTCTGGACACTCCTTTGTTAACTTCTGTCTCTCCTTGAAATCTGAATCACTAAATATAACTAGGAGTGAGATGGGGCTGTGTTTGTTACAGACTCATAGTACAGCCTAATTGCCATGGTGTGGCCTCATTCGGCTAGATGGTCAGTGGCCGCAACCTTCCTAGAAGCCTCACGCTTGTCCGGCGGTGCCTCGGTGTGGTGTGCGACAGTCGGTGGGAAAGGCACAGTGCCSTGCCTTCCACCCGCTAATCCCACCAGCGCAGGTGGTTAAGCAGGCAGTCGCACAGTTGACACCTTAAGACGGGAATAAAGAGTYGGAGGTGGACTCTCCCTATGATGTTCCACAGAAGGTGTTTATTCTTGAAGGGTCAGGGAAGGAGAGCACTAACTACAGGGTGACACAGGACTATATACCAAACGGAATAGGGGTGGAGAGAACACTGAGGGCCAATCACATTAGGGTTAGGGGGAGGAGAAAAGGTGGGGTAGCAGTACACAAACCAATAAGGGTAGGCGAGGGGAGGAGCAGGGGAACAAAGCCAATGGGGCATCGAGTGAGAGAGAACATTCTGGAACATAACCATATACAGAACATAGATTGACAAGGATAAACCAACTGAATGGGGGAGCATATCACTCCAAGGCTTGGGTGGGAGAGACCTTCCTCCTTACCACAATCCAGGGGGAGATCCTGGGCCTTGGAGCCTTTACTTAATAGAACACCTGGGCTCCCTGGCCCCACTGGCTCCTCGGTTACTTGTGTGGCTGGCCTATCCTCCACAGCATCTCCAGCTGCAGGACAAGCCACCACCATACCTAATATTGACATGTGTGTCTGAACTCGCTCATGTAAGTGGTCCCACCAAGGTCACCACCGAGGACAGGAAAATGCCAACAACATTAAATGCAGACCAAATGTATTCTCACAAAATATCATCCCTTTCTGATTTGAATACACTTGCTAAAAAGGCACTTCATGCTTTTACCTTAAGAATCACTTTTATAAGTTTAAATATTCACAATTGTAAATGTATTAGTCACTTAGAGAAGGGATAACCATGACCCAAACTTTCATGAAGAAGTAACCCTTTTAGTCTGAAATTTTATTCCTAGTTCATACCGATGAGTTTCTCTGAAGCCTTTACTTAAGACAAAAAAATAAAGAAAATGCGTTACAATACTTTTTCTTCCAATACAGAAAAAACAAATATTGAGAGGATATTTGAATATTCTTTCAAGGTGGTAGTCTAAAGAGGTAGTTTCCAACAAGCTTTCTTGTCTGCTTATTTGCCTTTATTGCTCTACAGTGATAAACTGGTTCACTTTTAGTAACTTTTACAACTGTTTAGTCTGACTTCTTATGAAGTAATTCAGTCTTCAGGAAATTAATTTAAACCAATTGAGGTTTTTTTTGGTTTGTTTGTTTTTTCCATAAAGCTTCCGAAAAATCTTGTTGACCAGGAAATTTCTGAAGGGTTGGGTAAGGTTATGAAGTCAATAGCCTAAAGAGGAAACTGCAGCTGGCAGTTCTGGGTGTATTGAGCAATTGCATTTTCAAGAAATCCTTGTTTGTTTTTAGCTTTTATGGCAACTTTTCATGAGGCTTCATGTGGCTGGTGTTTCTCATGTAAGCAAAAAACCTGCCTGAGAGATTTATTTTTGATGATTTCTTCTTTTGGGACTGGAAAGTAAATAATAATTACTTTTGTAAGCACAATGATGCAGGAGTTCAATACTAAAAGTAGGGAAGTGCAGCGTACTCGTGCATGGATATCAGGAATATATGCAATTTAAGTAGTTATGGGAATTTGGCAAATACTTTTAATTTTTCTCACATCCTTCTCTTTTCATGATGTTCCTTTGGGACTTGTTCGTAAAGAACTCCTGGCAAAATTTCCCTCAAATCCCTCAGGGATTTTCTCTGAATTTTGATTCAGATTAAACCCTTGTGCTTGACACCAAGGGCATTCTTGGGAACAAGACACTGGAGAGCAGCACAGCAGAAAGGAACCTGGCATCTTGGTCAATGCTAAGTTGAACACGAGTCATTGTGTCCTGGCAGCCAAGAGGGACAACCGTGTCCTGGGGTGCATCAGGCACGGCATTGCCAGCTGGGCAAGGGAGGGAGTTGTCCCGCTCTGCTCTGCACTGGGGCAGCCTCACCTCGAGTCCTGTGTGCAGTTTTGGGTGCCACAGTATAAAAACGATATTAAACTATTAGAGTGTGTCCAAAGGAGGGCAACAAAGATGGTGAAGGGCCAGGAGGGGAAGCCATATGAGGAGCAGCTGAGGTCACTTGGTCTGTTCAGCCCAGAGAAGAGGGGACTGAGGGGAGACCTCATTGCAGTTACAACTTCCTTGTGAAGGGAAGAGCAGGGGCAGGCATTGCTCTCTTCTCTATGGTGACCAGCGACAGGAGCCGAGGGAATGGCCTGAAATTGTGTCAGGTGAGGTTTAGGTTGGAAATTAAGAAAAGTTCTTCACCCAGAGAGTGTTTGGGCACTGGCTCCCCGGGGAACAGGCTCCYCAGGGAAGTGGTCACAGCACCTGGGTGACTACTGACAGAGTTCAAGAAGTATTTGGACAATACTCTCGGGCTCATGGTGTGATTCTTGGGGCAGTCCTGTGCAGGGGCAGGAGTTGGACTTCAGTGATCCTTGTGAGTCTCTTCCAGCTCAGGATATTCTATGATACTGTGGTCAAGACCAATAATGAATACTAGAATGGACTGCTCTGTAGACACTGCTATTTATCAAGGTTACAAAGTCAGTAAGCCTCTAATACAAAAAAAATCTGAGATTGTACTTTTATTTACCAGTTTCAAGTAATTTAAATTCAAAGATTATGCCAAGGATGATCTCTAAAATGTATGTGTGAGAGAAGTTACCTTGGTTTTTCATTTAAAAATAACTAATTCTAATAGAATTTAAACATTGAATAGTTATTCTTTTATTTGTGGGTGTGATCTAAACTAATCTGGAAGATATAGACAAGATAATTTAAATTCCCATGTCAATAGAAGCTGTTTTAGAATTCATAAGCTTTTGAATTAAAAAAAAAAATCAAGTTACGTTAAATGAAAATACCATATCATAAGGTATATACCATAATGTGATCTTCAAAAAAATCAAAAATATGAGGCCAAATTATCTGTGTGGCTTTTAGAATGTTACCTCGTATCTTAGAAAACACTGGAATGAGTTAGTATTTCCATATGGAAAAGTTCTGTCACTGGTGGTGCCTTGCACTATTCATCACTTCTTTTTTTTTTCAGTGGAAAACAAGAGGTAAGGAGGGTTGATTATGAGGAAAGGATAAGTGTAATGCCCCAAATAAAAAAGAGGTGGAGCATATGTTGGTATAATATGTACTATGTATTAAATATGTGCAGCCCAACTCAGGCCTAGCTGCAAGCAAAAAGTTTTTAACTCTGAGCAAAAGAAAGAGGTTAGAAATCCAGGAGAAACAGTGAGTCAAAAAAGCAAAAAAAAAAGAAAAAAAGTCCCCACTATTAAAAAGTGTATTAAATTAGGTGTATTAAATTGCCACTAGAAGAATTAAACTAGCTGATGAAACACAACTCTTGTATGTGAGAAAATCCATCAGCCAGCATGACAGCCCAAACAATAGTGCTTTCTGCCTAAGTAGGRTTTATCTCTAATTGGGGTCTAGTTTCTCTTGAATTCCATTCAAGATAGGAGTCAGAAAATTTGGTAACTTGAACTGGTAAACTCCTATTTTGGAGGTTAATGACATATCTTATCACCATCATGACAACTGCCTGAGAATGTCTTCCTCAGCCTGCAGTCCTGTAGATGGGTATTCTGGAAAGTATTTCTAAACTGTGTTTCTATCAAAGCGTTTTCTCATTCTCTTCCTGGGAAAGGTATGTATTCTGTAYTCCTTAAGGTTTATCTAACTAGTGATTAGTACCCAGGAGAGAAAAAAATTAATCCTAGAACTGATTTCATATTGGTCATACTGATGTTCGTGTCACTTATTTAATCATTCTAGCCTTTGAAACAGAACTAAAAAAAAAAATTCCAGGAACTTTGTCAAACATGCTCTGACCCTATAAGTCACTAGCAAGCATTTCAGCAGAGCCTCTTGCACAGTCACATATTCCAAACTATTAAATTGTGGCTGTGTTTGTCTTTGAAATGATGCAATTTGGTCCACTGGAGCCTGGAATTTTTGAACTGAACCCGTGCAGAGGACAGGGACTGCATGCTGGCCATAGGCAGTGCCAGGTGGAATCAGGTGAATGGCATTGTGAGGCAGGCACGGATTTCTTTAACAATATCTGTTCTTCCAGAAGGATGGATGAGGTTGTGAAAGGTGTTAAAGAAGAGGTCTCTGTGTATACTCCTTATGGTTGCACTACTAAAACAACTCTGGTTTTATTTTATTTCATTTATTCCTGCTTGAAAATGGGACCTTCTCATTTTGTGTTTTGAGAACACTTTAACAGATAAATGCAGAACAATACAGGTAGAATCTGCTGGTGGTCATACGTGCTTAAGGATGGAAGGAAGTATTTTCTTGTGCTCTTTACTGAGTGAAAGGATTGCAGGATTAATCAGTGCCTGCCTGCCTGCCTTGGAGGCCTGCTCTTCTCTGTCTGCTCATCTGCCACACCAGTTTGCATTTTACCTGTGATTTCTATCATATTCTTCTTCCTGTAGGTAGTGATTTCTTTAAACTCTTAACCATTCCTCATTGTATTTGCTGCACATTATTCAAGACACAGGCAAAAAGGATCTCTCTTTCTTCATATATGGAAGAGACTTAACAAAGCAGAGTACATAAGTGCCATTATTTTCCTGTGAGGTATGAGAGTTTTTTATGGCAATCACCCCCCCTTTTCAGAGAGAAACTCAGAGAATTAAGGAGAGGTATTGAAACTACACTTTATCTGTCTGCTGCAAATGATTTAATCCCATAAAGTTTATAAAGCAGAGAAAGTTATTATTAAGCTTTCCAGATCTAAAATATGAGAACTAAACATTTCCTAAATATGAGAAGCAGTTTTGGCAGAGAATAGAGGAGAAAGGAAATTTTACCAGGTACTGCACTGTCTTTTCTTATTTCTTGAGGTAGCTACAGTGAGGTCATTGGCAACCATGTTCTCAACCACAGAGGGTTTTCTGCAATTTTTTATGTGCGAGGAATTGTTTAAAAAACTGCCATTTTTTGAAAACTAAGCAGATTGTCATTCTTGCTTTTAAAGTTGTCTGTGGTTTAAGGCATTGTCATAATCCACCCGTATGTCAAATTCAGGGATTGTGTTATATCTTTACATACATGGAGATGCCAGAGACTGTGCAAAAATCTCTTTACTTTGCCAAAGCAAATAAATGAAGAAAGTCTCCAAGGGTAAGGGGTGAATGGAACAGATGTGATAGCTTTACTTTACATTCTCCTGCCTCATATATAGGTGCCACATAAGAAATATTGTTTGAGTGTTGTTATACTCAGCCAATTGTCAGCAATAGAAAAGTTTCTTTTAGTATGTGGGCAGCCACATTTAAGTCATATCAACCCTAACACTGCTACAAATTATTCAAGATGCTGAACTTTGGATAATTTACAAATTTCCTTTCGAGCTGAGGCATAGAGATCAAGTGTAACATCACTTGAAAAGGTAATTGCAGTTTCATCTTTGTAATCTTGTTCTTCTACCTTTTTCACCGTAATAAAGCGGGATTTTTTTTTTCTGTTGCAAAACACAAAAGGAAAGAAAAAAGAAGTTTCCAACTGGCTGATTTCCAGTTTGCATGGTTATAACTGAATACAGAATCAGCCCAGTATTTGGCTTTATTTAGAAACATGGGCCCTTTTCCAGATCCCATTAAGACTGATGAAAAATGCACTTCATTGATTTTGCTGACAGTGGATTGAGTCCATTAAGAAAAATGAGTTTGGTGTCAGGATAGTGACAGTTTCTGTGTAAAACAGAAAGAATGTAATCATTTGTAGACCAAAGGAACATGTTTTCACAGCCTTAATATGAATTCCAAACAAACTTATTGAAAATTAATTCAAAATTAAGCTAGTGCCTGTGCACAGCTAGGTTTTTCTTACTGAGAAACACTGCTGGAGGACTGTAATGTGTCTCATGGTTATCTATCAAGAAGTATTCATAAAGACTGTGACTATCTTCCCAACATAATTATTCAGAGTGGCTGAAGTAACTTTAAAGAGAAAACCATTAGCTGTGGTAGACTTCACAGAACCATTTAGGTTGGAAAGGACCTCTGAGATTATTGAATCCAACCATTAACTCAGGACTGCCAAGTTCACCACTGAACATCCACACGTCTTTTAAATACCTCCAGGGATGGTGACTCAACCATTCCCTGGGCAGCTTCGCAACCCTTCCTGTGAAGAAATTTTTCCTAACTACCAGTCTAAACATCCCCTGGCCCAACCTGAGGCCACTTCTTCTTGTTCTGTCACTTGTTACCTGAGAGAAGAGACCGACCCTCACCTTAATACACYCTCCTTTCAGGTGGTTGTAGAGAGCAACAAGGTCACCTCTGAGACTCCTTTTCTCCAGGCTAAACAACCCCAGATCCCTCAGCTGCTCCTCACGAGACTTGTGCTCCAGACCCTTCACCAGCTCCATTGCCCTTCTCTGGACACGCTCCAGCACCTCGATGTCTTTCCTACAGTGAGAGGCCCAAAACTGGACACAGGATTCGAGGTGTGGCCTCATTAGTGCAGAGTACAAGGGGACAATCACTGCCCTGGTCCTCCTGGCCACGCTAGTGCTGATCCAAGCCAGGATGCCATTGTCCCACCTGGGCACACATTGGTTCATGTTCAGCTGGCTGTTGACCAGCACCCCCAAGTCCTTTTTCACTGGGCAGCTTTCCAGCTGCTCTGCTCCCAGCCTGTAGCGCTACATGGGATTGTTGTGACCCAAGTGCAAGACTCAGCACTTGGCCTTGTTGAATCTCATAAAATTTGCCTTGGCCCTTGATGCAGCCTGTCCAGATCCCTCTGCACATCCTTCCTACCTTCCAGCAGATCAACACTCCCACCCAAGGTAGTATCATCTGTGAACTGACCAAGGGTGGACTCAATCCCCTTGTCCAGGTCGTTGAAAAAAAGATGTTACGAAGGGCTGGCCCCAGTACTGATGCTAAAAGATTATTTCTATCCCACAGTCTTGGGAGAAACAGATAAAGAGCTGGTATGTTCTTTTACTGACACTAAATGGCTAATGTGAAGTTAACTCGAAATGACTGCGTAGCTCTGGGCGAAAAATAGCTGCACATTTGTTATTTAGAGTACCAGAGGGGGTGAATATGCCTTGCACTTACAGTTGGAGTCTTGCAGAATGTTCTAGGGTGTATGACTGCCGTGCTGGGAAATGGTTTCTCTCCTGGTGGAACCAAGGTTGAAGCCACTTATCAGAGTGTCCTTGACTCACCTCACCTGCAACATTACCTCTTCATGCATGTGCACTGTGTGCCTACAGTCAGATGTTTGCACAAATTAATTTTTGGTAAAGACACATATGTAGTCCTAGGACCATACAGAAATACAACACATTTGCAGCACTTAGTAACGTCAATGCAACCCTAGTGTCCCTTAAAATAGGATTTTCACTTCAGCCATCAGAGGAACAACATGTYGAAAGAATGTATCCAATTTGCAGCAGCCTAACATGGAGGCCTAAATCACAGCCTAGTTCATGCCCATGAATTTGTCAGATTCAAGGAAATGCACAGATTTCTTAAGGAGAGCAAGCATCTATGGACAAATGTATTATGGGAAAGGTAAGATTTTAACATTTTTTCTCTAGCAACACAACAGGTTTTTATGACACACTGACTTTAATAGCTTTTGAAGACAATGCTCACTCAGGCAGTGAAAACAAGGTGAGTCTCATGGAAGTCCTGGAGAGAGTTTAGTAAAGAAAATGCTAATAGTATCTTCACTGCTACSTCATCTCAGAAAACAAATACACAAACAAACAGGATTGATGTGGATAGCCTCAGTTATCAAGTCAAAGGAAAAAGGGCATTTATGGGGGCTCCATTTGTATTCCAGGGTCTTATCCTGGGAGACTGATTTTTTTCCTCCTCTGCCCCTTTCCTCTTTGTTTCCATTTTTCCTCTTTCTTCCTTTTGTTCTTTTTATGTGCTCCCCTCTCTCTCTCCCTCCTGCCCTCCATAGTTGCTTTTTTGTTGGTTTGATCTTTTTCCTTTTTTCTTTACTGTCTAAATGAGATCCCAGGCAGGGTTTGAGTTCATTCAGGAAATGACAAAACCTGACCTCACTTCTGAACTGAAATCACTGCTGGGATATATGAGGATTGCAACTCTGTCCCAAGGCAAAGTCAAACGGCTTAGCATTGTGTGGCTTTCCCTTTGACAGAGAAAGAAAGCAGTGTTTTCAGAGCTAGGAATCATCTCTTGCAAAACATCAGTGGCCAGCAGCACTGTCTCCCAGCAGATCTGGATGGGAGGCTGGATCTCCTTCCACATAACTGCCATGTGGTCAGAGCAGGCCAACATGTGGGCCAGATTTGGGTGTTTTGTCAATCAAAGTGCACGTGCAACTCATATTTAGACTGAATCATCAGTAAACGTCAGTGGCTACTTTTACGGAAAAAATAAATTTTAAAAATTAAGATCTTTAATATGGCCTTTTTTCTGGCAAAGCTAATAAAAGGTTTTGGCTACATTTCTTTACACTTCAATGTTTGCATTTGTTTCTTTTCCATCGCTTTAATAACAAAACTGTTGTTCTGAAGTTGTGTTGTAAATAGCTGGCTGGCAACAAAGTTGTTTTGAAAGACAAGAAGAGCAACAATATAAAAATCCTTTAATCTACACCGACAAGAATATTCCATAACTAGAGCACAAAATCCTGGTTCACTGGTACTAAAAGCAAATTTTTTTTATTAACTGTGGCTGAACAAGGGCTGTCCGTGTTTTTGAAGAAGGCATCAGGTCTCTTTTTTGTTTGGTTTGTTCAAAAAGTTCACTGGAGTATTTCAGAGATAACAATAATGTGTTGCATAGAGAAATATCAGTTATATATGGCTTTTTCATTCTTAGTAAATCACAGTGAGCATCTCAAGATTTCAGTGTTTTGCTGTGATCTGTATCTCTGCAAAGCTCCAAGCCACCGTAATCATTAAAGGGAACTGTTCAGTTAATTTTGATATATTTAATAAAATAAACAGAAGAGTTATGCATTGTTAAGTAGACTTATAGCCATTTTATGCAAAAGGCCCAGTACTTGAAATAGATTTAATAAGACCATAAAAAAGGAAGTAACTTCATTTTTGGAGTGACTAATCTAGCTACAGATCTGAAAATTCAGAGAATTAGTATTAATCTGATTATTAGTATTTGTGAAGTTAGCCACAGATTTAGAGACAGGAAACAAGACATTGCTGAAACTGTGAACCTGATGCCGATTCAATTCTATTCAACTATCATGAAAAGAGAGCAAAAGAGGAATGCAAAATTCTAGTAATGGAAAGCGCATACCATATTTGTTTCATCAAATTGTATACACCTAAAAGATGAGGTGCTAAGAAGCATACAATATGAGCTTGTCAAAACACACCAGGGCAACTGTTCACTGACCGTGCGCTAGCCTGCATTGTAAGTGAATAAAGCAGGAGTGAAATCATTTGACTTTAGTAAGGCTGGGCTGTGTTATCTATCTCGGCATAAGCAAACAAGGAAATGTGTTTGCTTGTTTGAACCTTATTAGTGGTAGTTCAACCTCCTTATCATCAGTTMCTACCTCAACACAACACCACAATTTGTTTCCTCTTCTCTGGGCAGCGTTTCTATCGCTCAGTGCTGTTCAGTCACCATTCAAATAGAAACCTTCCTAGTTTGTGACTGCCAGCATAAACATCCAACCTAAGCAGTGTAACTCATCTCCTTTATGCCAGTTGTCTAAAATTGTTTTATCTAGAGGTCCTTAATTCCAATTGAGACTTCACTGGTGGGCCCACCCAGGCAGTTTGGAACTGAGTCTCCCATGCTGGCAATGGGTGAGAGAGCCCTGATATCTCCCACATGCTCTCTGCATTAGTGTTCAGGCCCTCAAGCAAGACTCAGAGAGTGGGATTGGATAGGCTGACAGTAGTCATTAAGATTAGATTAGAGCGGATGCTGAGAGGCTGGACTGGGAAACTCCATAATAGGAATTGAGAGAGGAATATAGTAAGATCATAGTGACTGATGCAGAGAGTAAAGCAAGGACAGCTTGTGTGGTAGACAAGGTCCAAGCAATCTGAGGTCAGACAGCTTGGGAGGTGTGTCTGAGATCTGTAGATGGAAAGGCTGGAAACTGCTCTGGACAGCAAGCTGCTGTGTTTGCATCACACCATACTGCAACATGCCACTGCAGTGTGGCAAAACATTCAAGAGGAGGCTGAATGGCAGCAAAATGTCTCTCGTTATTTATTTTCCTGAGTTTCATAGCTGAGAAGTGTAACTGCAACACTGATAGTATTTATGTCTTGTGTGATTTTGAGACCAGCTGCCTCAGATGAATTTTGCTTATGCTATACCTTTTCCATCAGAAAGCATCACCCTCATCATCTAGGCCATAAAGTGACCAGTAAATAATGTGAGTAATTAAGAGCCTCCAGATTCTCACTGACTGTAAGGAGCTAGGCCCCAGAAAAGAGGCCTCACTGGATATTAGGGAAAGTTGATGGGACTTATAAATATTGTAAAACCCATTAGAGACACTTCTGCTGTCCTTGTTGCTATCAGATATACATAGCGACTATGGTGGCTGTCCCTAAAGTTACTGTCCTGTTTGCTGACATCTTTACTGGTTAATTATGTTGGTATATATACTGTGACTTGGTCTCAGCTCTTGGTTCACATGCCAGTCATAAAGAGATTGACCAGGTGTCAAGGGTTAACCTGGAGGCAAACTTGAGATCCCCACACTTAGTTCTTCAGAGGAGAGGAGACAGCAAAAACAGGCTGCAAACTTGGAAAATGATTAAGTAATTTATTTCACTAACTCTACTAAGAACAAAAAGAATGAAAAATAATGAAAAATATTAAGACATAACGTACAAATATCATTCTCCTCCCGATGCATTCCAATCTTTCTCACTGATCACGCAAAGGACATAAACATGAGATTCTGATCTTATGATTAAGAGTTCTTATTGCCACTTTATGGGATAAAGAGGGTTCTTTCTGTGGGATCCATCCCATGGAAGGCAATTCCCTAAGAAGTGTCTGCAGCGTGGTTCCAAACCTTCCAGAAACACCACAGCCCGCCCTGGTTTTTGCAGTGGTGTATCCTCTCTCCCACAATACACTCTGCAGTTAGTGGGTCACAAGAAAAGTCTGTTGGGGTTAAATATTTTAAGAGTAAGTCATTCCAGCCTAAAGGCACCAAAGGCAACAGGCTCCTGCTTTACTCATAATCTCCAAAGGCTGTAAAGGCTGCAAATTTCATCTGCACACAACATAAAAATGTTCTTATTTTAGGCTGCAAGTTTCAAACTCCCCCACGTCTAAACTGTGATTGAAAAAGATATTTAGTTTGGTATTACTCCAGATCACACAGCGCAGCTCACAGAAAAAAGATGAATCTCAATGCTGGTAAAGATGGCTTCTCTGGCACTTCCTGCCACTCCTTGTCTTCTCTTCCATTTGGGCTACTGGACTCCATATTTAGTCTTTCACGTGACTGCTTTCCTTTCTCTCTAGCTTAGAGAAGAGGTTAATATTTGCAGAAAATGCCTACAAGAGTATTTATAACAGTTTACAGGCTCCCATAAGATAATGCAGCTCTGAGGCTCACTTCCCTGGCTCGGGCTCAAGGCTCCTTCCTCCCGCCGTATGCTCTGCACTGGCAGCCATCCAAATTTTGAGTAAGTCTCTTGGCTGCTACTTAAATCTCTACCTTATCTTAAAAGCAAGGTCACTCTTCGATCTCACCAATACACCTCCGTAAGCGAGTGCTTTTTTTACTTCTCTTGCCCTTCTCTTGGCTTTCTCGGCCCGGCTTCTCTCTGTGTAGCTTGGCTTGGCTTATCTTAGCTGCTTCTCTGTTTGGCCTTGGTACAGATAGTGATAGCCCAGCTCCTTTCGGGTCCAAAACAGCACAGGACCGATGGGGGTGAGGCTGGCTGCCCCCGCCGGCCCCCTGGGCCGTGGGCCCCTGGCCCAGGGGTGGCGGGGGGGAAGCCTCTCCTGCTTGTGGTCATCAGGCAGCAAGGGAGCAAGAGAGGAAGTGAGAGCAAGTCCTGCATCACTTCCTAGGTGTTTTTATAACATTCCTTCCACAGAAACATCATAGGAACACTAAGTGGCTCATAGAACTGTCCTTTACCTGTTTTTAACCAATCAAATTTGTCTCACACCAGGTCAAACCATGACACCAGATCCTTTGTAAGTGTGGTCTCAGAAGACTCTGCAGCCTTTTGCTGGTCAGCTGCACTTCCAGCAGCAAGGGACTCTAATGAGATGGAAAACAGCTTCTGGAGGCTCCTCTCTGAGAYGTGCTCAGGGCAGATTCAGAGACATGTTCTCCTAGTCACTGGACTGGAAAACAGAATAGTTACTGTCTGGTCTGTCTTCACTGGAAGTCTGTACATTTGGATCCAGACACTGGAAGGCTAACCTAAGACCCTTCTTCATAATCTTATTGGACAGACCACGGAGAAGCAGAGAAGGATCAGGATAAGGATTGAAAATCACTTCTACTTGGGAGTCTGAGTTGGTTTTGGGTTATGAAAAAAGAAAAATAGGGAAAAAATAGAAAAACTGGGGCAAATACTTTTGCACATGTATTGCAATTCAAAAGAAACAATGTCATAAAGACCCTGGGGTTTCTGGCTCTTATTTACCCAGTTTTTCTGCCCTATGAGAATTTATTTCTTGGAATTTATTTCTCAGAGCCATAATGCTAGACTGGACAGCTGCAACAGCCAGTCTCAGACTGTTTCTCTCTGCAGTCTGGCAGTTCCTCTGTGCACCCAGGCTACCCCATATTCTTCTTTTTCTAATCTTGGAGTGGCAGGGTAGCAGTGCATCTTGTTCTAATATACTAAGGTCTATGTACTTTCACAACAGTATTAAGAAATCCCCTGAGCTGAAAATGATTGGAGTTTGGAAAGCTATTTGGGTAAAGCATAACRTGTGCTGGTCCTGTTCATACTCTTCTGTAGGCACCTGCCTGTGGCCACTGGTGCAGACAAAATGTTGTTTTATGGGGTCTAGTGGTCTGAAGCAGTGTGGATGCTTTTATGAAGTCATTTGATAATCTTCATCAAATATTTAATGACTGCATGGTCTTCATATGAACACTACTGAATTCATACTGCATACAGAATAACTGAATGGTACTTTGACAAAATATATCTGTCTGGGCAGACAAACCCCAGTCCTCATCTTTCAAGTGTTCGAAATTTAATATTTCCATTGAGTTTGGCAGTTAGTCACTGCAGGATCTACGATTTTAACTACTACATTCAAGACAAGCGCTAACATAAAATACAGATCTTTAATCARAAAAAGCATTTCAATACACACTTAGGGATGTGAAGAATTACACTAAAGGTAATGGCTCTGCTGACTGGCCTTAGTTGATATAATAGTGAACCTATGTAAAAGCAAAAATGCAACAATAATCAGATGTAATCTGAAAATGAGAACGTATTTTTTCTAGCATAAAAATAGGTCTTTCCAGCAACAATGATGTCAGCTCCATTAGCATGTATGAGTCTCTCCTACCTCAAGACAGGAAGGGTAATGCCTTGGAGGAGAGAAAATTGTGTTAAGGATGCATTAAGAGGTCAGTATGTTCTTTAATATTGAATAATCACACATTCTAAAACCTCTGGCATCTCTGTTTACAGTTAGACATTTAAAAAAAATTAGCAGCACAAGAACATTCACCAGTTTCCTGAAGTTTCAGTGCTAGATTTATTTTTAACGTTGATGTAAGGTGTGTAATTTACCCTGTACATTTCAGACATGATGTGTAAAATACTTGTTTCCATAACAAGCTGTCATTTTAGGATGAATGGAATTTCTACAGGGATTTCTGGGGAGCATATTTCTGGAACATTCTATTTTGGAAATTATTAGTTGCTATTATAATTTCTAAGAAACCATGTAGTGTAATAACTAGGCACCAAGTATATAATTATGACTACTCTGAAGTGTGTTTTTCAAACTAGAAGGACATGGCCTTTCTTGCATACTTAATTGTATTCAAACCTCTGCAAAGTATGCTCAGTCAAGAGGGTTCATGTAACAGTTATTGTTCCAACCTCTAATTTTGTCCAAGATTCCTATTCTTGAAAAATATCTGCTTAAGTAGTGTGACACATATCTGCATTGGTGCCTCAGGCACCTGTTCTTCTTGTTGAGTTCATTCATTCTCCAGGAATCCACTGCTGTATAGGTAATGGTTCTTCTACATTTCACAGTCCTCATTTTACTCCTTACCCGAACAATCAGCAGTCAGACATCGCTAGATCTTCAGGTTTTCTGAAAGAAAAGTAGCAGAAGTTTAATTTCAGGATAAATTTAATACTGCCTTTTAGGATCTCCTAAGACAGATCCTTTAACATGCATGGATCCTTTACACCGGTGTGAAAACCCAGACATTCTCTCATTTATTAGGATGCTGTGCCTTTTCTGAATTTCTAAATCTGGATGAGAAGACAGATTCTAAAGCTCAGACTTATAAATATCAGCATAAATATAGAGAATATAAATTTTTTAGACTAAGAACCAAACTAAGCCCTTAGAGTGAGATTCTTCTGAAACAGCTCTCTTAAAAGCAGAAAGGATCTGTTTTCTTCAGGAAGCAATTTTGGGACTCAGGTCCAGTTAGGAGTTGGAGCCTGGGATAGGCACAATTCATTATAACACTATGCCAGTGTGCTAAAAGTGTTCCAAAGAACACTGCAACTGAGCATCTTGTGGGTTGTAAGAAATTTGCCCTGCGGGCCTTCAGCACCATATGTCTAGCAGGTAGCTGACAGCTGTTCAGACTGAGTGCAAATCAAGAAGAATTTAAGTAAAGAGCAACTACTACAGTAAAGCACATCAGCAGTGTGATTTAGGTAGAATACATATTCTATGGTGGGCAAAAAGGACATTTGAATGTGATATTACAGGCTGTCCTCACTTTTGTCCTCGGGAACATCTAGATATCTTTCCAAAATAATCAGCCAGGAGGAATACTGAATCATACTTAAAACTCTTATTAGATGGAATTGCCTTGACTTGTCCAACAAGGCATCTGTCTCTTCTTTTTATTATGTAAGTAGAGGAAATAAAGACAGGTACTTAATTCTGTATAGCACCTTGCATGCAATAAGTGCCTTTAGAAAGTTTATGTGGCAGAAACTATAGAACACATTATTAAATGATATCTCAATAATAACTGTCTTCCTGGTTCTTTTCAAGGTTAAGCTATATTCTTTATCGATTTGTATAGATATAGTTGTGGCACAGTTATTCATGAGGCATGCAGTTCATGCCTGTAGCATGTTGATAACAATTACTAATCATGCCTTAACTCTTCACAAGTCATTTACATCTACCATTTATGCATGAACAAACACTGCTTTTAAGAACTTTGAAGCTGACAGGCTAATCCTTTTCACCACTGACTTGTATCTCAATTTTTCAATGACAGTATAATCCACAAAAGAATCCACAATGGCACTAAATGTATTCAGCCAATTAATTAGATAGTTTTATTGAGACATAGGGGTTAAATGAGAGCATATGGGTTGAATGTGGATGCAGACAAATAGGCATCTTTTGATTTAATTATAATTTTTTTCCCGAAAATCTGGTTTGACAATCTTTCTCAACTTTCCAAAATATTATCTTACAGGAAGAAAATGAGCCTCCATAATTTTCAAGAGATGTTTAGTTGGTCTTTTAACAATATTATAGGTGTATGATTGTGTTCAAATCTTTTTTTCTAAGCTACTAACACAGTGAGTGTTATAACATGCAACAAGAGTTTAAAGTTACTTCAATGTCACTAGTAAAACACCCCAACACAAGGAGAGGTGTTCCGTATCAAAGAACACTTTTTTGACAGTTAATGCATTTCTCAGGCTGACTAACCTGTCTTTTAGGAACATGCAGAATTTCACATAGCAAAAATATTAATACTAGTTCCTAGGCTTACTTGCATAACAACAGGAATCATAAATTTAATGACTTTGGAGACGGTTTTTTAGGTTGAAATCTCTGTAAGTAATTTTCACCTACCAAAATCAGCAGTGCAAATGTTATTGGCTTCAGAGAACTGGGATTAATTCTCTTTGGTAATGACATTAGGGAAATGTAGAATCAAATTCTATTTACATACGCCTGCCTCTTTGGTTTTTCCACACAACATATGGATATCTTTATTCTAATATGGATACCTCTGCTTTCCATATTGATCAATCCTTTCAAGGATTACAGGATATCTACTCTGTTCTGTTGGGTTTGGGTTTTTTTCTCAGCTTTGGGGTTATTGCTACAGTACTTTTGTTTTAGAAATAAGAGCGGGGTGAATGAGTGCTTTAAGGTTGCTTAAGGAATCACTGGAAAATGTATTGGCGAAAACAGGTTTAATTGAAAGTATGACAAAGTTCATTGACAAAATTCACTCTACGACTTACTAGATAGCTAGACTACATCAAAAGAGAAGCAGAAAAAGCAAAACAAAAGTCCAAAATCAGTCCATCCAAATCAAAATAAACCCAAAACTATCTACATAGAGGCTGAAGGGTAGAAGAGGTGGGGGTGGGGAGCAGGTCAGGGAGGAAAAGGATAGGAAAGGGTAAGGGTAAAAAGGAATACAAAAGTCCCTCCTGTGGAGTCACAAGGTTCCGAGTAGACCCCTGTGCTAAACTGAGCCCTGCCTTGACCCATAGTTTATGCCTAAGGGCCGAACAGCACTTAACCATAAGCACTTCAACTTAACAGCACTTAATCAATAACTTAGGATCAACAACATCGCAAAGGATTCATATAGAATTTGCTATAGCACAACAGTAAGTTACAGGCCTAATTTACTAACAAATCTAAAGTACTTCAGAGTCTAGGACAGCAACATTCCTACTAATTTGCTATAGCATATTCACACTTGCATGCCCAGACAGAGTCTGTACAAAGGTACCTGTGAAAACTTCCTCTCAAATTCAGTGAAGTGCTCACTTCAGATGCCTTTCCGTCTTCTCAAAAGGCACAGGGTTGAGCCTCGAGGAGTTGGGGTATCAGCCCGGAATCCATCGATGTCATTTAGCAATCCTCCGAGCAGAGAAACAGAGAGTTCACTGGCTCTGAGAGATGTCCTGCACAGAGAGAGGTTGCTGGTCACAGCTGCTGCAGTCCAGGAGGGCTCAGAGGGGCTCGCTTTGGGCTGCTGTTTTTAGGATCGCAAGAGAGGTGGCTGTAGTCGTAGTAATCCTCCATCCTCCATCCAGCCACAATTCAGGTCAGAAACTTTCTTTTAAAATTTGATAATGAAAATATTATTCCACTTGGGCTGTTATTCAGGCAAGAAAAATAAGTTTCCAAGGCAGTTTATTAAAATCCAGGTGATTGTTAGACAGCAGTAGTTCCTGGGAACAGTGTTTCTGATAAGCTCTAGAGGGGCTTAGCCCAGGTGCGCCTCCTCAAGGCCGACATCTAGGGAGCGTTTCTTAGATTGTAGTGTGGCCAGGGCTAGGGGAATGGCGTGTGCACCACCACACGGGAGAAAAAATCCTGAGGTCATACAAACAGCTTCACAGTGGTTTGCATGTGGAGATCTGTTGGCAAAGGCATAACTACATAGTAAATGTAAGCCATAAAATGCATAAGACTGCAAGGAACATATGTTTTCAGCATCTTGTATGATCCCAAGTTTCTATAAATCCATGACAGAAATCAGACGTGGGTGCTTCCTGTGAAGTACAGGCATTATGAATACAATCCCATCTATTATGATCAATGTATGCCATTGCTGTTTTGATGAGCTATTTGTCTATCAGATACATAAACCCTAACATTATATATGTATATTTACCAGCAATAACATGTTTGAAGGGGCACTGATTTCCAATAATTTTCTTATTTAATTTTAATAAATGAGACACTTCATTTTGTGTGCAGCTCTCTCAAAAGTCTGAATTTTAGAGCCTCCACCAAGGCAGAGTAGTCTGAATTTTCCAGTCAGATTTGCCAGATCGACCCTGTAAGGATCATCTGTCATATTCAGTATCTGTAAAGGAGAGAGAGGAGGGAACTGGAACATTAAGGAGGACAGACTACAGTTTTCTTCATCTGATGGTTCATCTGTTTGCTATTTTGCTTGCTTCTGGGTTTGCTACTCCAAATTTCTATATTTCAAAATGAAAGGAAAATCACTATTTTTTACCAAAGAAACAAAATCAGGTTCCTTCCACAGTTCTGGTCATTTGTGCCAGATGGGAGAAACCTTTTATGCCAAATACCTATTTTGTCCCTACTTCTTACAATGACCTGAATATGTATACCCCTTTACAATAGTAGAGAAGGAAAGTAGGAGAAAGAGCTTTCAGCATTCTTTGGAAATCAGTCTTTTTCAGGTGCTCTGTAAATCTCTAAACCTTCTGGATGATCACCATAGCCATCAAGATGTGACAGGTGATTGAAAAAAAAAAAAAACATTTATAATTACAAAGGTTGTAAAGCAGGAAATCCTTTCTAAAATTGTGTTTTCTAATTGTGTGAATCAAATCAACTCAATTTATAAGAAAAACAAGTTTGGTGAGCATTGAAACTAATGAAATATGATTTTCATTTGATTTGGGTCTTCTTTTTGCCTGACTTTT
This sequence comes from Amblyornis subalaris, assembly GCA_018881555.1. Classification (NCBI taxonomy): domain Eukaryota; kingdom Metazoa; phylum Chordata; class Aves; order Passeriformes; family Ptilonorhynchidae; genus Amblyornis; species Amblyornis subalaris. The sequence continues at coordinate 2,248,140 of JACAXG010000082.1, forward strand.
TAACTGAATTAATCTGAAAGCCAAGGCATGGGTTCTTCTGTTAATAGAAATTTAAAAATAGTTATTTGCTTTCCTGAAAAAGGCTTGGTAAGGACTTTAATAAAATGTTGTCAGCTATTTGACATTACAAGTTCTGTTTTTCAGTCGTACTTTTTCCTCTAGTAAAGAAGATGCTTTATGATTTAAATATGTTTGTAGCTTAAGAATTTGTAATCACTTTTTCCTAGGTGTTTTTTCTGATGCCTAGTAACCACTCAGGCAAGTCTGCTTTCTTTCTCACTTTTCTTCCTTCTGCAGGAACATTAGCTTAATCTGTCTTTTCAGCCACCTGCCTTTACAGAACATACAGGACTAATCTCTGAGTTATCTGCCTTTTTTTAATATATATTATTGTTATTATTTTAAATGTGGTATCAATGACTTGAAAAAATCAAAAGTTTTCAACAAGCTATTTGAAATATGCACACATACAGTGTCATTACACAAAATTCAATACCTTAATGAGACAAAAAAGAGCAATAAACCCAAAGAAATTCTATCTTATACAGCTGCAAAGTATCTTTTGTGTGATCGAACAGTGGAGCTGGACCTTCAGATGTCCATGTTCTACTACTGTAAACTAAAGAAACAATGTCCCTGGGCTGATCACTAGGGAATGTCTTGTCATATTTTGCATTTGGTTTACACAACTATTTTCCAGTGATCAGGATATTGTCTAAGATCAGAAACTTATGGGAATTATTCCCRTATTAGACAATTTAACATGGTTAGATATTCCCAGCTCTGGACAAGGCAGCAGTTGCAAGCAGGGGAAAGATAGTTAAGTCTACCTCTGCACTCTGAAATACAACGAATATTGAGACAGATGTGGGTCTGCCCCTATACATTCATTTACCAGTAAAACTTGTATTTTATTTACTTCTCTTCAGCAGGATCTCTGAAATACAAACCACGACAAAAACCAATGAGCAGAAGCTGGACCATTACGCATGATCAACTGGCTTGGTGATATAAGGCTTTCATATGAGGCTGTTTTCTCCATTTCTTCCTATTTGGGCATTGCCAGGTCAGTTGGCACTGCAATAGGACAGCTGAACTGTGTGCGGGCTGTCCTCCAGAGTCTTGCACGCATGACAGCTCTGGCTTCCTCTTGCAAGTGCGGAGTGAGGGAGTGGAGAGATTATTCTGTCCCTGCTGGCCTGCCAAGAAGATGCTGCCAGGTAGGAAAGAAGTTGTCCGTGACCTTGGACAGCTTTTATAGGGTGAGAGGCAGAAGAAGCAGCCTTTTCCTACAGAATCTTCACTGCATTAACCTGTATCTGGAAGCACTTGCCAATGCAGGCACCCAACGGATTGAGAGAGATCCTTCTGCCCAAAGCAAGACTTCTCCTTAGCTCCCTTCTGACTTCAATTTGCCCCAGCCCTGCTTTTCTTGAGTTTGTAGCAAATGCTCTAAGATGACAGCATTAACTTTAGAGGGACTGAAATAATAGTAAAACATCTGGGTCATGAGAAGTGATGCAGGGCAGGTTTGGATAGAGATCTACTTAAAAGGCAAATGAACAGAAGCGGCAAGGAGAGAAAGAGCAAGTGAAAAGTGAAATTAAATGTTTGTGGAGATAAATGGAAGCAGTTTTGTGTCCCCAGCAATGAATTGTGGGGAGTAAAAGGAATTATAAGGAAATGCCGGCAGCAATTAAGAAAAAGCCCACGTGCCTGGAGGCAGTGGAAACCTGGCAGGGCAAGGCAAAGGGATGAGCGCCCCGCGGGTCAGGCTTTCCAAGCTGCTGCAAACCATCCTGCGGGCTGGGAGGGAAAGACACTGCCCTTAGCAGTGGGGCGGAGGCTCCAGGACCTGCTCCGTGGTGCCACCATGTCTGGCTGGCAAACATGGGGGCCATGTCGGGGCAAGGGCAGCCAGGACAGGGCAGTTGGCAGAGGCAGATCAGGCTCACAGCAAATCAGGACAAGGAGCCAGTGCCACTGCTGAGGCAAGTGAAAGGTATCCAGCCGAAATATCTAACTTTGGTTGTTGCCGAAACTGGAAAACACTTGCACAAAACTCTTCTGCTCAAGAACAGAAAACTAACTCACTAACTCTCTCCTTTTTCTTTTTTAAATTTATTTTGTCCATGCTTTACCCTCCCAGGAAATATGCCTATAGGAGGTTGGGGCAGACCTGCTCTTTATGCCCCTTTCTTTATGGGAGAGCTGCTCTCAGGATGAACAGCCTCTGTGGGACTTGGTCAGGTTGGGTTGAAATAGGAACTGTTCTGGTTTGGGCTGAAATATATACATTTTTTTTTAATGTGGTTTCTTGGTATTAGAAAACAACCAAGCGTGCAGCCCAGCATGTGCTGTGGTTGACTGTTGGAGGATTGATTCCTTTGTGAAGCTCACATGGAATGTTGTGAATTGAGGGGGAGTTTATGTCTTTGTGGCACGAATCACCACAGAACAGGTCCTCAGATCTTCTGTGCCAGCAGGACTGGGGCTCTGCACCTTCTGAGACATGCCAGCTTCTCCTCTGTGTCCCAGTCCATTGGGGCAAGCCCCAGCCAGGCTTACTGTAGCTGGAAGAAAAAGTTAAGTGTTTCCTGAGAGAAAATAGTTCTGAATTTAACCACCAGCCTTCTTCACTGCTGTCTGCTTTCCCGGTGCCACGTTCCCCTCCTCAGGTGTGCGGGTGAGGGATGGATATGGAGCTGGGAGCCARTGTGGGGCTTCTGGTGACTCAGTTCTGCATGCGCAGTTCTGCCCCAGAGCCAGCCTGGCCACGTTGCTTGACTGCAGCCTGCCTGGCTGAGCAGATGAAGGATGTGAAGGGTGAAACACCGGGAATTGCCAGCCCAGTTGAAAGCGGAAACAGGAAGATGTCATTTTCCTTCGTGTGCCTGATCTCGTGGCAGGCACAGGGAAGCTGCCAAAGCAATTGCTCTTGTTCTCTAGGCACTCCCCAGCTTGCAGGTGAATTATGACTTGGAGGTGGTGCTGAGCCCCAGCACATGTGGGACACGACAGCAAAACTGATATGGAGGGAAGGGGAGGAGGGTTGCTTGGGGTGTGAGTCAGTGTGTGCTGTGGGCTGCAGAGGCTGGGGAGCTGACTGGAACCCCTGGGGCTGATGCCCACAGCTGGTCCTTGCCTTGCCCTGGCATCAGGTGTTACGACATGCATTGCTTCAAAGAAGATGCARTAGAAAAGTGCTTTTGCAAAGCTCTTTCCGGATAAAAGAAACTGTCTTTGAACAAAGTCATGGGAGAAACGTTACTGGCAAGTGTGGCATAGAGCCTTATCTGTCCCTTGGGGAAGTTTTTGTTTTGCAGAGGAACCACTTCCAGAGGAGAGGATGACCTGTGGCAATTGCTGAGACTTTCAGGCTCCTGCTATTTTATTTGGTGGGTTTGTACCTAGAAAACAGAGACCTTGCCTGTGAGTTCAGCTTTGTTGGGACTTACAGGCACGCTAGTGTGGACACAGTGACCTGGCAGGCTGTGGGTGCCCTCCCTGTCAAAGAGCAGCACATACAGCAGCATCTTAGGAGTCCAGTACAGAGTCTAACCTTCCCATACTCAGCAGTCAAAAACAAAATTAGGCAGAGTGCCCGTTCTGTCCTCCTGGTACTGCTTTGTCCCCAGACAGATGGAGCTCAACCTCCCTGCTCAGATAGACATCTCTGGGCAGGGAGCTCATTGGAAACAGCTCAAAAACAGCTGCTTCTTCATGTCTCACTGTGACAGCTCAGGAATGTGGTGGGGGAGAAGGAGAGGAGAAGCAAGGAGGGGACTGGGGAGAGAAGCCGTGGCTGCTCCCCCAGCTGCAGGAGGGGTATGAAGCCATGGTGTTTGAGGGACACCCAGGCTGTTCCTGGGGTTTGTCAGGTGCTGCAATACCTGTCTGGCTTCCTGAGCTGCAGCTGCAGTTCCCATCATCCCTCAAGTTTCACCTTCTCTCTTTTCATCATGACCTCCCGGCCCCAGCTGCCCTATGGATGTTCCCACACTGAGGAAATCCCACTGTCTCTTTTTACTGCCCTAGGGACTACAAATGCAGAAAGTCTTAGCTCTGGAGCTCTGTCATGCAGGATGCTCTTTGCTGCCCAAATACTGCCCTTTTTTCCCGCATCCACTTTAAAACTCCATTGGCTTTAATGTGAGCCAGCCCCAAGCAGGCCTGTGCCATGGTCCTGCTCTGCAGCACCATCCTGGGGGAGGAAGAATCAACCCTCAAGTGCGGTCTGCAACCTCCCTGCTTCTCTGCAGGGGTCTCTGAAGGCAGTAATCCCCATCCCCGTGGGATGGGAGCTCCACATGCCTTGCCCTGGGCTTTTGGGAGAGGGTGATGGTGAAGGTGTGCCATGAGGTCCATGGGCAGGTGAGTGACAATGCTTTCCCCAGCTTGGCAAAGTGCTTRGAACAACAAGCAGGAGACAGCAGCAGGGAAGCACACCGGCACAGTGACAAGGGACAGGCTGCCAGACCAGGGGAAGCATGGCTGACTGCGAGTACCCAGCCTGAGCCTGATGGTGCTGAGAGATGCCCAGCCTGATGCTGAGGACAAGACAGAGCTGTGAGAGATGCCCAGAAGCACCACGGCTAGAAGCACCGCAGAGGAGGACCAGAGGTGTTGATGTACAGTGAAAGGTAGGGACAGCCACTTGCTTCTGCCACACTGCTTCTTGATAGCCTGTTAGSCCTGCAGCAGGGCCAGCTTGGTGTTCTTCCTCTTCAAGAGGAACAGGAAGATGCTGCCATTGGGAGCATCCTTTGACCTGTTTTCTGGGAACTGTGGTTGTGGGATCAGGGTGGTTGGCTCCCAAGGCTGGTTCCCTGAGATGCAGCTGCCAGCACTCCCCTCATCTGCCTCTGTGGCATATGCACTTCCTGGCCTTTCCTCCTACCACCCCGAAAACCATCAGTCACTGGCCTGAGTCACCATGGCCACATCCCAGCGTACGAGGTTTCTGGGGAAGCCTGGGCAAGTGGGGAGGAAGGACAATCTTCTAGTAGGGAAATGCCTGCAGTGATGGACAGCTGCTGCTGCATACACAAAGTCTGCATACAAATGTCCAAGTTCAACCATCCTGAAATTTTTTAAAACACCCTTAAAGCAGGTAGTCCTCACTACATGCTAATGATAGTACATCTTGTCCTTTCCTTGGCAGCCTTCAGTGTGTGTTGTATGTAGGTTCTCACAGGGGCTCACTCCATGACATGCCAATCCAGAGCACATGGCAACTCAGCCATGTCCTATTGTAACTTGCATCCAGAGACCAGACAGGGAAGAATTCCATCCCTATGGCCATATCGAAACTGGAGAGCATCAGCAATTGTCTCTCTGTCTGCATGTGGGACAATAAAAAAGTGAAGAAGATGATCCTCATCCCATGGAGCTGGCCCTATGCCCTGGCCCTACATCAGCTTGGACTTGCTTGGTGCATCTGCGCTATTGTCAAGATAAGGTGGCAGGGAATGAATGGTGGGCTGGCAAGTTCTTTGTGCCCACCCTGGTGTCCTGGGCAGGCTCCTGCACCTTCCCCAGGCCTGGCAAGGGATGTTGGAATAAAAGACCAATGCTCACCTTGATAGAACCTCTTTTCAGGTAGTTGCAGAGAGCAATAAAGTCTCCCCTGAATCTCCTTTTCTCCAGGCTAAACACTCCCACCTCTCTCAGCTACTCCTCATAAGACTTACTATCCAGACCCTTTACCAGCTCCATTCGCCTTCTCTGGACTCTTTCCAGCACCTCGATGGCCTTCTTGGAGTGAGGGACCCAAAACTGAACACAGGATTCAAGGTGCAGCCTCACCAGTGTTGAGCAGCAGGACAATCAGTGCCTTGGTCCTGCTGGCCACAGTATTGCTGATCCAGGCCAGGATGCCACTGGCCTTCTTGACCACCTAGGCATATGCTGGCTCATGTTCAGTGACTGCTAACCAGCACCCCCAGGTTCTTTTCCACTGGGCAGGTTTCCAGTCGGTCTCCTTGAGCCTGTAGCGCTGCATGGGATTGTTGTGACCCAAGTGCAGGACCCAGCACTTGGCCGTGTTGAACCTCATACAATCGGCCTCGGCCCGTTGATCCACCGTTCCATTAATCTATGCAGGACTGCACTCCCTACTATCCTACTCAGCCCCTCTCTGCTAATATTCTCTTGTTCCTGACAACTCTATTAGATATCTCTCAACAGTACCATCGAACGCGTTCTCCTCCCGCCAGAGACCAGAGTAAGCTTCGCTCCGCCATCCCCTTCTCCACCGCCCACAGCCTCGCCGGTGCGCCGTCTCCAGCGGCGGGAGGGCCGGGAGGCAGCGGGGTCAGCCCGGCTTGCCCCCTCCAGGAGCGCAGTGCCCGCGTGTGGGCGGGCTCCAGGACGTGCTCGCTGGGGAGCGCCGCGGCGCCGCACATGCTCACTGGCCGCGGAGGCACCGCCGGAGGTAGGGGCTCGCTCCGCCGCCGGAGGAGCCGCGCTGTCGCTGCGGCCGGGCCGCGACATGGCCCGCCCGCTCCCGGGCCGCCGCCGCCGCTGAGCGCGGGGGGATCGCAGTGTCCGGCGGTGAGCGCGGGGCGCGGGCGGCGCGGGCGGGCGGCGGCGGGGCCGCGTGTGCGGGCGGGGCCCGCGCCCCCGGTGGGGCGGGCGGGGGATCGAGGGGTCCGGCCGAAGGCCCCGCTCCGCCGGGCGGCACCGCCGAGCCCCCGGTCAGCACCTCGGCCAGCGCCGGCGGCGGCGGTGGGGCCGCGGCTCGGGGGTGCTGCCGGGGCCGTGCGGGGAGCCTCGCTCGTCTCCTCCGCCCGCTCCCCGCGGTGCGCCGGCAGCGCTCGGCGGCGCGGAGGCCGCTCCCTGCCCGGTCCTGGGGCCGGTGGGAGGCCTCGGGCCGCGGAGCCGGACGAGGGGCAGGTGGCGGCAGGAGCAGCTCCGCGATCTTTACCGGCCGGGCCGAGGGAGGGTGGAGATGCTGCGGCTCCCGGGGAACGGGAACCTGAAGCTTCCCGGTGCCTCCCGGAGGTGGGGGCAGAGAGAGAGAGGCACAGCTTCTTAAAAACAATGGGAAAAAAAATCTAAATAAATMAAAGTGGGAAATGCAGCAGGTTCTGAGGCATCTGCGAGATTTCTGTTGGCCCAAGGAAATGCTTGGGAATTATCTGTGGAATGGAAAACAAACAGAAAATGCCTGGGGTGCCGCAGTGCTGTGGCCAGGGGCAGGTGGGGCTGTCTCTGGCCAAACACAAACTCGGCTCCTGGCCTTTGAGGTATGTGCTTTTGCCCCGGGGAAGTTAAAATATTAAACTGAGCACGATGCAATAGAGTACAGTATTGCAGGTTGTGTTTAGTCATCTTCGCAAGGCCCTTTCAATGCTGGCTCTGCAGTGGAAATGCTTCATGCAAAATAGTTGTGTTTAAATTCTGTACATAAAACTATATTCGTAATCCCCTTCTCATAACCAGCATTGAAATGATTGCTATTTTATCTGCGCAAGGTCATAGAGGGCTTGCAGTTCTTCGCTTTGCTACATGACTGGTTGACATTGTATTTAATGTAGTTGATACGTGACATTTCTGGTGAAGAACCCTGTTTCCAAGCTTCTGAGTATTTCGGGTTAGGCAGCCTTTGAAGGACGTCACATTTCTTAAAACACACTGGAGCAAACTTGCATTTAAATCTGTTCCTCACTGTCAGTCTCAACTTTGGGAAGCTACTTGACTCTCTGGAAATTCCCTAAGTCAGTTCYATGTCAGAGAACCTGAACGGACTTTCTCTTCCAAGGCAACTAAGAACAACAGAAAACCCTAACCCAATAAAACATTTGTTTACTTTTTGTAGGTGTATGTTTCTTTTTGTCATATCTAGCCCTACTAACATAAACCTCTTTCTTTTCTTTTGACACAGACTGAAGATTCCTCTGAAGTGTAATCTTCAAGATGAAGTTCTTACTAGCGGTTTTATTTTTTATCTCATTCTTGTTATGGGTTGAAGAAGTCTATTCCAAAGAGAAGTCTTCAAAGAAAGGAAAGGGGAAAAAGAAGCAATATCTATGTCCATCGTATGTTCCTGCTTTCTTTTATGCTTTTGTATGATGATGATCCTGGCCTATTTTTAACAGTGGAAATTATGTGGCAATTGAAGTAGGAGGTGATGCTTTCTGGTGAAAGAATGGGATCTTTGGTGGGAATGGGTTTGACCAGCATCATAGCTAAGTTCTGTCAATGAGTTTCTTCTGCAGCAAGTCCTCTGTTTTAGTGAAAGGGAAAATCTAAGCCGTAGTAAATCATTCCATTCCTTGTGGTAGATTTCAACCCAGTGTCTTGCTATTTATGGGGACACAGTAATGTAGTCTCATAGTGCTGTGCTGTCCAGCATAATGTTGCTGGTGTATTGAGGAGAGCAAGGAGGGTGCAAAACTGTCATACTGAAATTCAGGTTCTGGTTAGCTAGGTCTGTAAGAGAAGGCTTGTCCTATGTTCTGTGTTGAAGGCTTGTCCTGTTCTATGTTGAATAGAACTAAGGTCTTCATCATCTTTCATCAATAATTTACAGTTGTATAACTTTTATGGAGATGGATTGATTGTTGCTATAAAGCTTGCCCTTATGGAATAGTCTCCCTTTAAAAATACAGAAATTAAAGTCTGTGATTGCCCGGTTAAATAGAGGATGTATTCTGGACACCTATGATTACTTGATGTTAAAAATACTCCCTCTCTCTAATGCCTACTACATTTTAGGTTGTGATTCATAGAACAATGCAAAAGTTTTATTTGTACATACTGTTCTTATAATTTTCTTGGCCAGCCTTATTCATTTTTTAGTGTTACATTGTAAGTATCTGAGGAAAAGATTGATGGACTATGATAAGTCGCCAGTGAGTGTAGAAAAGGACTATGCCTGAAGTAATAAAATTGTTTAGACAAATTTAAAACGTATTTCTTCTTTGATCATAAAAGAAGAGGCACGGAATGTTGGACTGGCTATTTAACATGAATCAACTTTTTCCAAAGAAAAAGGAAAGCAAACCAAAAAGTAGAATAATCAGACAGAAGCATTGTTCAAGTAATACTTTCTAAAGTTCCCACTATTTTCAAATATTGACAGTGATCTTTATTTATAACCCCAAATTTTTAGGATGTTTCTACATATGGTGCATGTTTTCCTTCTTTTCTTTTGTATCAAACCTAAAAAAATTATATTTGTCCTTAGATTTGAATACGTTAAGATATGTCTCARATGTGATTGTGACTCATCTGAAATGATCCGTACCTGTTCTTTCCCTTTCAAAAGTTAAGTTGAGTTCTGAGTGAGGCTTTTTGGTCTGAGCTACCATGAGGGTTAATAGCAAGGAGGAAAATGTCATCGTTCCCATGACAGGCATCAGAACAGAAGCCCTTGAAAACTGGGAAGGCAGGTGGGAACTGAATCCGGATCTTCCATGGTCTTGTTTAAACAGACAGTATTTCCTCCTTGATTTAGTCTTAGTAGAATTCAAAACATCAATGTCATGTTATCTTATTGACTGGATTTTTCTTGTTTGTTTTTATTTTAAGCCCAGTATTTCTTGGTACTCATTAAATATGATGTCATTCTTCACCCATATACTTGACAAACATTGAATATGTGCTATCATTTTCAAAATGATACTTTTACCTTCCATAGAGTTGAAGCTTTCTGCAAAAATACTGGTGGAATCCAGTACTTGTCTGATGTACCATTGTGCAGTGTTGCCAGCTAGAATTGCTGTAGCAATAAGTCCTGTTTGATTTCCCGAATAATGTACAAGTTGTCTGTATCTTACTTGGCTGAAGTTCACAGCTTGAGACACAACCACTTGTAATAGTGGGGTTGCTGTTTCTGTGGCTGGCATCTAGAAGACCTCTCACGTGAATGAGCTATGAAAGTCAGTTCTGTCTTGCAGAGAAATTACTTAACGCTCTCTTAACTCGGGCTGCTGTTGGAAAACTTTCAATCATCAGCATTTTTAAAATGATCTTTCACAAAACTTCTTGATTTGGTGACACTCTGGGTTATAAAAAAGGCTGCCTACTCGTAACAATTTTTTCCTTTGTGAAAAAAGTAAAAAGTCTTTCCTCAGAATCAAACCCGAACACAACGAAGTGGAGTGGGAATTAAGTGACACTATAAGGGTTGACTAAAACTACTCAAGGAAGTGTCTAAAGGAAAAATTTCCAAGTAAAGCATAAAAGAAATATTTTAGAAGAATGCATTTTATTTTTTTTAAAGAAAAGAAATAGGATTTTTCATAATTTATAAAGTTGAATGGTACAAATTCCTAATGAAAATGTACATTTATAAGTTAATACCTTAATTCACCTTTAATTTGCATTGGTTACTGGTGCAATAAAATTTAAAGCTTAATTGTGACCAATTATTGCCTTGTATTTCCTTACAACACATGAAAAGCTAAATTTTAGCTCCTCAAGAGAACAAAAAACTGTATTAGCAGTTGTACAGGGAACAGTTTTCTCTTGCAAACTTTATAATGAAATTCAAATCTATGCAAGTAAATATTGCGGAAAGATTTATACTGACTCTGATACTGCTGCCTGAGTTCCTTAATTTGATGTTAAGAAATGGATGGCAATAAGACTGGTTTGAGACTTCAGCTTGAATTTATTTGTATAAAAACCAAGCATACCTGAACTTTTCCTTTTATGGCTCTTCAGAATACAAGCCTTTTGCCAAATGTGCCCCTCTGGCATGAAATTAACTACTATTAGGATAAGATGAAAACAGGCTGACTAGAAACCCCTTAAAAAGTTCATTATTGTCTCATAAACAGATATTTGCTTCCTTAAAGTAGGAAAATTCTATTTTGTATCTTAGAGCAAACCCTTTTACTTGTGATTATTCATGATGCTGTACTTCTCAGTGCATTGTGTGATAGTGGCTTGATTTGCCATCTTATTTTCATTTATTTCTGTAACTGTTTTTCTCAGCTTTTTTATTGAAGCATTTCTTGAAGCTGATGCTTAATCATTTGGTTCTTACTTTGATTTAATGCTTGCTCAGAACAGATGTAAGATTTCACAGCTTACATTTAGATCATTTTCCTTCTTACCTCAGGCTTTCCAAATGAAGCATAGAGTAATTATACTTCTGTCTGATTCCTGAATCTTTGTTGATTAACAAAGAAATTGACATATTTGGCCTAAAATGCTGTGATAGAGAGTTTTACACCATAAATCTGAGAAACTGACTTCCACAGATGCACAGTCCAATGAAATATAAAGCTTTAGTAAAAAAATTTTGCCTTTTGTTTCAGTGGAAAATCTCGAGGCCACCCCTGCAAGAAAAAAAAATTTGTGGATTACATTCTTCTGTTTACAAAGCTTATTTTGAAATTTCATATACTTGATACAGATGATTTTGTTACAGCTGCAGATSAATATCACCACTTGATCTCTTTCCTGCTCACAGATTCCCATACTTGCATGACCTTTGTTATTTAGTTCTTATTAACTTCTTCATAATTCTTCATAATACCTGTTTCTCTTAAACATGTGGGGCACTTAGCTGTGACTTAGAGCACTACTGAAAGATGTTTTTCCTTTTGCTACACCATAATAAATACTTCAGTTATTTTATGATGTTTGASCTGCTGCTGTTATCCTCACAGTCCTTAGTAGCCTAAAAGGTCTACTCAAAACTACTTGCAGGATCTCCAGACAGATGAAATTATAAGGAAAGGGAGGTTTGGTTATTAGTGTTAGAGAAGGCATAGAGATGTAAGAGTGTCACATAGCAGCTAACAAAACCAGTAATGACTGCGGTCATCGTCACTGCTATCCCTGTTAATTATAGTTTTAGGATGACTCAGCTGTTCACTTGCACAGTGTTCACTTCTGAAGATCTCTGAGTGTCYGTAATGCCACAGCAATGCTGAGAGCATAACCTCAGTCATTAAAATCTCATCCTTTTGTTTGGATATCAAGACTGCGCTTTTAAAACAGCATCCCTCTTCACCTTTATGCATTTGTCCACATGAAGATTTATGTCCATGTAGATGATTAGCTAAATAATGTATAATATCTATAGAGACCTTTTTTTACCCATGAAGCAGGAGTACAAATCATATTTTGGCTTGTATTCAATAAAGCATAACAGCTACTTCAGAAACTGTGAAATGGCCCTCTAAGCCCTCCAGAAAACATGGCTTGTGCCATCTGCCAGGGCAGAAGCTTAGAAAGGTCACAGATGCGAAGGTTCAATAAACATCTTCTTTTAAAAAGCAACAAACAAAAGACAGTGGAACTAGGGAAAAAAGCCTTTGATGTGTTTAAAACATAGATTTGTATGAAGGTCTGTCCTAAAATTTCTCTTGGTTAACTTTAAGCTTCTGACATGCTCTTCCTATTAAGACTAAAGTAGAAGTTCAAAATATATTTTACACCTTGGGTCCTCTGCTTCTTCATGGACTAGCACTTTTTTAATCAAGTGTTTGGGTATACATTGCCTCTCTCTCTGTAGCATGTGACCAACYCCAAAATGTAAATGGTGGGAAAGTGGAATCATGTCTGTTTTCATTTCCATCATGTAGAAGACACTGTAGATAGTCTGTGAACATTTTTGTTTGTAGGTACAGTGGAAGGATTGATACAGTTTGTGGGAGGAGGGGTGGAATGAAGTTGAAAGGAAAGCCTGAATTTGGTTGTGGAGGAAGATAGATCTGACAGTCATTCCAGTGATAAGTACATTGCAGAGCCCAGGTCTGGTTCCTATAAAAATTCTTATGCCCTGTAGTTACAGCAGTTGGTCAATGCTTTAATTATTCTCTGTCATGTAACTCTCATGGAAAGCTGTGATCCCAGACAGATAGGACCACATTCCAGAAGGCTTGCGAATTTGTTTTCAGAGGGGTTAAATGTGGTGGGGAGTAAAAGATAAGGCTATATAAGCAAAACCTAAGTTGCCTCGTAAAACAGTAATTAAGCATGATGGGCTGGTTCTCGTTCAGTGACTTTGCCTCTCAGTGAGCAGCGTTTGCTCCATTCTGAACACTGGAGTGATGAGACACTGCAGTTGTGCGGAAAACTTGCAGACTGTGTTTCATATACAGCCTCCAGACTGAGAAAAACTTGGACCTGTAGGTAAAATTGCACCACCTTAACCTAAGCCCAAGGAAAACCATAAGCTGAAATTCTGTTCTCAAGACAAATTATATAAAATGTATATACTCAGCATATACTTTCCTCTTATATTGCCCGTTATACCACCATGCAGGTGGTTAGATTTTACTAAGATCCATTTATTGTCTCCATACTTAGAGAATTTGGAAAAAAAAGACTGGGACAAGGAACTGGTGTGGATAAATTACTTTTAAAAACTCTGTAGTTTTGGTTAAACATTTGGATGCTGATCATGTTTTACATCTGTGTGCTATATCAGGACACAACAGGACACCCATTATGCACAAGGGTCACAGGTGGTGACKTCGGTGGGATGCAGAGATTCCTAAGCTAGGAACAAACCAGCTGATTTTAGGAAACAGAAACATTTCTGTGAGCAGTACTAGATCAGGCGATGTGAAATACCATGCTAACCTGGTTCTGCTGTATTGGGGACTGTCAGCTCTGAAGCAGGCAGATGAACCATCTTGCTTTTCTCAAGTTTAGTGAATATTAAGGCACTTCAGATTGCCATATAAACGTTCCTTAAGGTGTCTAAGCAATGTTGAATGTGAAACCAAAGCTGGATTTCAGTGGTTTCTGCTAAACAAGGACTGAAGTAGTCACACTAACTGCTATTGACACTACCCAACTGTGGGAAGGTTGCCTACGTGTCCACATTAGAAGACTATGCTCTTTGGTCTGTCTACAGCATGAGATGAAAGACCAGTTGGTTCATCCCCTCATCTCAAAATTCACAGTTCAGGGTGCCTAATGTGGGTTTCTGTTTCAAAATTTGCTAGGAGGAAACCTTTCTTTGTTGACCACACTGCATTACCTCCAAAGTTAGGTACTGAAGCTGCATATCTAATTTCAGGTGTTTAGCTGTCAACTGCATTCGTGAAGACATGTAAGTGGTGATTCAGAGTTCCATAGTTTTAGTGTAATTAGTGATACCACTTCTCATTGGAGTAATTTTAATTAATCTTCCTAGTAATGGACGTCACCTTGCACAGTTTGAAAATGTAGTTATTACACATACTAGAAATCAGAGAGATCACTCAGAAGAATTATGTAGTATGTCATTGATTTGTATTAACTTGTTTTTGTGCTTAGAGTTATTGCACTCAGAAAATCAAATGCCTGCAAATGAGAACGCTGATAGTTTATATCAGCAAAATTGTACTTACAATATATGGTGAGATAATAGATACTGTGTTTCCCAAAACTTATTTTTACCTTTCTCAGATGAACACCACCGTGTTATATGACTAAAATGTTAGTTTCCATCAGATAGATTAAATAAACTGCACTGAAATMTTTTGTTTCAGCATCATATAAGAAATTTTGCTTGAGATAACTGAACAGTGTGAGTTGGAATACATATTTTTATCTGTCAGTAATCCAGAACTATGAAAAGSTTTTCCTTCCCACTTATGTAGAATATTGTTTATATTCTCTTCTCCAGTCATTCTCCTGTAGTACTGCATGTGGTAAGGACTCCTTGTAACTTCAGTGAGCTCTGAGACACTAAATGTCATGATGACCTATAGAGATATAATGTCTTCTGACACGTTTGCCTAACACAAATGTAAGAAGCTATATAAATTTCAAACCAAGTGTAATACATGCTTCCTTTTGTCACGTATATCTGCTTATCTAAACTTTTGGATTTGGATTAGTGCATTATGAAAATCAGTATCTGTTGCCATCAATTGAAAATGTTGATCATGATCTTCAAAGGCAGTGATAAAATGTGTAGAGCTGCAGTGGAAGAGGAGATGGACACCTTACTGCATATCCTGTGAAATACAGTATGTAAAGTAATTCTTTGATTCATCAGCTGTACCAGACGTATCCTCCAAAAGACCAGACATATCACACAGAGATGTTATACTCTAACTCTAACTCTATAAAAGATGTTATACTCTAACTCTATAAAAGACTAACTGAACTTTGTTTTCTTTCTGGATTTTTAGGACACTGTTTGTAGAAGTGAGAATACTTTTGTGTATACAAGAATACTGATTATTTTCCTGTTTATTTATTCAGAAAAAGAAAAATCTTACTTTAGATTTCGGTATTTTGTATGTTGATTGTGTGAGGTTTTTTTGTTACTTAGGTAGAATTTTTGGTAGGGAAAGTGCTAGCTTTACAATTACTTGCTTTTAAATTTCCATTATAGCAACTGTAAGACTTCTGTTGCCTTATTCTTTGGTATTCACCATATCTTGCTTAGAACTCATCAATTACTGTGAAGAGTGCTGCATTTCTGTTTCTTAATGCTTTCCATCAACTCCACATGCATTCAATAGAGGTTGAAATAAATGCATTAAAATTACAGTGCATGCTGCAACTGATGGAAATCTAAGTTACGAGCTTTTTACAAGTGGGAAAATTGTAGGTCGAATTAGAAAAAGTGGTAAGTAACTTCTCGGTTGGTGTGAGTGTTGTTATATGGGACTCAGCCTTCAGCACATTGAAGTAATGCTTCTTCTAGGAAGGCAGATCTCAGCTCAAATCCTTTTTCTCTTATGTAGTCTATAAATATGCCTATCATTAATTCATTACAGAATGGCCAGTTAAGCAGGGATGGTTGTGGCTTTAGGTATAAATATCTTACCTTAGTAGTCCAACCTCTTTATCCAAGCACCTAACACTGTCTCTTTAAGTCATTCTGCTCATCTGCCACTCTGAAAKTGTCATTAACTTCTTAACTCACCACAAGGAACACATCTGATGTATTGTTTTGCAGGTGAAATTTAGGCATTTTGGTCAGCATGGCTCTCAGAAGGAAATCCAGTCGTTGTGATGAAGTTTCTTTGCATGCTATTGAATGATGGCAGTTTAATGACAGCATGCTGTAAAAGAACCACAGTGAAAATATGACTGAAACTCAGCAGAGCTTTTTTTTCCAGTAGCTATTTCAACCACTTCATTCAAAGTGACCTTTAAAAGTAGCAATTACTGAACCTCAGCGCTTTTCCTCCTAACTCAAAACAGCCAATGCTGTTGTATTTCATTTGGTTCTGAGATAAACAAGGACAAATGCACTTATACACTTGTATAAGTTCAAAATACAACCCAACAACTGGTGGAAGATGTGATTGTGGTGTTCTTTGCCAGCAAGCTATGCTGCCATTGTTCTTCCCATCACTGTCTTTCCAGTTCAATAAATCTCCTTTGCCCAATTTGTGGATGACTTTTGAACAAACAGACTGAACAGACATTTGTATTAAYGTACTTCTGCAGTGCAGCTCAGATCTCACAAAACTACCAGTTAATTCCTCTTACTTCTAAAGACAAATAAACCTGTCAGCTGTATATGGTTTTCTTTTGCTGTTTGTTGCTCACTCATTTAATTTCTCAAACTTTTTTGTCTTTTCCTCATTGCTTTTTATGAGCATCTGTATTTCATTTATGAGTCCATGTTATCCTGTGTGGTTCAGATTACTTTTTTCACTATTTAATGAATTTCTTTGTATAACCCATTAAAAAAAATTTTTAAAAGTATTTAAGTTTGTTCATTAGTTGTTGCTTGGATTTGTTTTCATATTTCATTATAYTAGACATACATAATTTAGAAAGAAATCTTATTGTCAGTGTTAAGATTCTTTTATAAATGTAGTTTTTGTACACATCTGATGTAGATGTTTTAGGTGTTAATATGTGTGACTTGCAAGGAAGCTGTGCTGTGAACCTTTCTGTATCAGATAAAATGCAGCATACACAGTGTTTGCCTGCCTTTTTAATAGCTAAATGAACATTCTTGTCTTAATTGTTCCTGCTAGGAAATGGAAAATAAGTGTATGTTTTCCTTTTGTTCAATTAATAGTAACTGCAAAAAAAGCATACAAATCTGGTTTATGATATTTCTGCAGCAACCTGTTCATTGGTAAAGGTCATAGCTGAAAACTGAACACAAATATCAAAATCAATAGAATAGAATAGAATAGAATAGAATAGAATAGAATAGAATAGAATAGAATAGAATAGAATAGAATAGAAATTTCAGCTGGAAGGAACCTACAATGATTATCTAGTCCAACTGCGTGACCAAATGAGGAAATAAATTAGTTCTTTTGCATAATGATCCAATTCTAAGTCAAATGTAAAAACCTATAAGCTCAGCCCTGGGAATATTGTTTGAAGGTGGATTTGTCAATTATTCAAAGAAGTTAGAATACATATTGCTTTTTAATTGCTCTAGCATTAAATTAGCAGAGGTTTATTGTATACAGAACATACTAGTGAAAGTTAACATATGTTGCTAAAAGTAAAAATTTCTTTGTTTTATTATAAGACCACTTGTCTCTGGATAAATTCTACTGGAACAATTAGTTCACCTATGCAGTCACATATCCCAGAGGTTTTAGTGTGTTTAGTGCGAGAGATGGGTGGGGAATTATATACTGCAGCCATGTAATGCTGCTCCACAATTCTTTTCTCTTCCTGCRTGTTATAGTGTAAGCTATCCTCTTGGATACACACTTTTTGGTAGCTACATCTCTGGGTAGTCTTTGGAACGCATACTTATACTGCTAATTACTGTTGAGTAGTCCGAAATTTCGAGGAGGATTGAGTGCCATATTATTGCCACGATTTTTTCCACATCAAGCAAAGACAAGACGCAAGTTACCCAGATATACAGCTTTAGTTTTCAGAAATATTCTGAATACAACAGAGAAAACAGAAATCTGATTATTTTTTTCCTGAAGGATAAAATGCACAAAGGGTATCAAGGGGACTATGATACAATAAAATGCAGTTATGTTATTATAAGTGGTTGACATGTTTTTAATAATAGGGAACTCTTTCATAGTCTTATTTATAAATTTTTTAGCTGTTAAATGTTAACTGAGGAGATTAAATCTCATTGGGAAAGCATAGTGAGTGCTACCAAGTCAGCAGATCTGATTCCTCCTGTTTCCCTTACAATTTGAGTTAAACCAGTTGTTTTTAAAYGTGAGGTTATTCATAAAAGCTCTTCAAGGGCTAGGATCTGGTTGCATCTCCAGTTTTCAATCAAATAGTGATATCATGCAAGGCTGACAGTTATTTATTAGTTAATTAATTTCCCAGTAATCAATAAGAAAAATGCTGAACAGGAGCTACTATAATTGGACATTTTAAAATCAGGAGGTCTAATATATTCATGCATTTTTTTTAAACTGGTAAAAAGCCTTCTGAAGAGTTCATCTTTTCTTCAACAAATGTTTGAATAAGGCAGAAATCCCAGAGGACATGAAGGAAACTGAAGGATGAGAAGAAAAAAAGCAATGAACTGAGATGTTATAAAGAATAACCTGTAGGTCTGTCAAACTGACATTACTATGGGAGAGAATAATGAAAAAAAGAGTAAAGGAGGCAATGGCAGCTGATGCTGATTATGGAAAACATTTAGGAAATAAACTTTAGCATTTTTTAAAATACATTCATACATTTTTTTGCAACAGGTAATAGTATTGATGCATATGACATACCTCTGTAGGGTATTTGTCTTATTTTTACATGGCATTTTGGTTACTGAGCTATAATGACAGAAAGACAGCAGAGTAGTCGTAAAAAGGAGGAGTGATTATGAGACAGAATTCAAAACTGGAAACAGTCACTGAACAAGTTCTGGAAACAACATACAAGTTCATTTACATAACATTATCAGCCTGCTTGGTGCTTAAAATACCTGGGGAGGGGAGTGACTCACCCTTAATGCTTTTTATTACACTCAATTTCATGTACTCTTGTAGCTACATTTACCTGTCACAGGTTCTTTTTGATTGTAGCAATGGTTTTCGTTAAACACCCAGCACAATAACAGCAAAGTAATTGAAGATGTTTAAATTCCCTCTGCAAAACCAAAGGAGGGTCCAAGGCCTTGTTTTCTGCAGCAAAGCTTTTATTAGCACTTGACAATGAGATTATGCAATCCTCCAGCTCTGGGTGGAATAGCTGGCGCTGGCATGCGAGAGCAGGAGACTGCCAAAAGCCTCTGCATGGTTTGGCACCTACAAAGTGGCTGTCAATTTACTAAGGTTCCTAATCTGACAGCCACTAAAAATAGTTCAGGTGGCTACTTTCTACTGATGAAGAAATCATGTCCCTCTGGATATTTATGTTAGGAAGGAAGGGAACAATTAGTGAATTGCAGTTTATTTGCTKCCAAGTCTACAGTTAAGAGTATGTAGGAGAGCATTTGTGTTTATTACAGTTTCTTGAAAAATACTGAAACATCTCAAGGAAAGGAGGACTATACAGTGTGGCACCTGAAAATAATGAACATATTTTGCTTGTAAAATGGCATTTATGACATTACTTAAAAATTGCTTCAGTTTAAGCCCACAGTTGTTTCTGTCTTGATAGTAACTAATGAACTCTTTTTTACAGGCAGCAATCAGCTGAAGACCTTGCAAGAGTACCTGCTAATTCTACCAGCAATATCTTGAATAGGCTATTACTCAGCTATGATCCCAGGATAAGGCCTAATTTCAAAGGTTTGTCAGATATTTCAGCCTTTTTTTTAATCTTTGGATTTTAACTTTTGCTCTTTTCACACAGAGAAAATTTATATACAGATAATATTCACAAAGCTAAGTTACTGTTGTTTGCTTTTTTTTTAATGAAAATTTCCCTAGATAGTGTGAAACTGCAGAAGATATTTATGCTTTTGAGCTGCAATATGATATGTTAGGATTTCATTATCATAATAGTATGTGACGCTTTATTGCTATTGGGTTTATTTTATAAAAGACTTTTTAAAAGTAGAAATAGAATTTATAGAATAAGTTTTTAAAATATCCTTTTATCGCTGCATTTTAGTTAGACTCTGCTTTACAGTGTTTTAAAACACTAGATTTCTCTATAGACATCCTTTAAAATTACTATAAAAAGTTGGGATCAGCCGTATCACTATTTGAAAACCATACAGTTTTTAAATCCTTTAAAGATATTTTAGTTATAAAGCTTACACGTTTTGGGAATTCAAATAGGTAATGCATTTAAACACATTTTCTGCCTTTGAAACATATCCGTGGTAGTCAGATGTTGCAGGATTCTTCCATGTAGGCAAGTGTGAATCCTTACATGTGCAGAAAAGGTTGGAACACATATTCTCTGCAAAACCTCTAAAAACTCACGCAGCTGTAAGTTACACTTTCCAGGAATTAGATTATTTATGTTCGGAAAAAAGACATAGACAATTTTATTACATACAGGCAATGCAGTTTACATAAAACAGTTCTTTCATTTTAAAACTCTGATATAATTATATATGCRTTAAGAGATATATTAACATGAATATCGCTACTGTGAAAAATTTGGAAATTTTTAATTTTTATTGTGCTTTTGAAGGGACTATTTTCAGATGTTCTATTTAACTGTTTTATTAACATATCAAACTCAGTTCTAAGCAAGTGTACTGCTTCTTCGTTATTTTCTGTAGAACCATATTTATATGTTTTCAGCACTGAGCCTTGTCACAAAAAATAAATATCCAGCCTCTTCTCTACCTGTTCTTCAGCATAATCAGCTTGTAATCACAAAGCATATTGCAGATTTCTTTRTATTTTTGATAACCCTTCTGGCAGTCTGGTAAGAATCAAGACAGAAAGAAAAGGGAGGACATGTRATGTTAACTCACAAGGAGGTGGAAGAAAAAGAACCTTTTCTGACAAGTGGTTTGCCCATGTTAAAATGTTCCTCACACATGAGTGATTTTCTTGGATGGCACTTCCTATTCAAATCTGGAAGAGAGAGTACACTCTTGGCTGCTGGTGATGTGATGGGTGCTCTGTCACATCAGGAATTAAAAGAAGTATTATGCTTATTGCATAACCAAAAGCATCACGCTTAAGCAGTCTGATTTAAAAAAAACCCACAACCAAACCAAACCAAACAAACTGATTTAACTGAAAAAAGTGAAATTTTATCTTCATAAATTTCTGCTGACCAAGAGAATGAGTTTGAATGTATGTATTGAATGTACATAAAAATATTTTATGCAGACAAACAAGCTATTAGAAGAGGCATATATTACATTGTAATGTATTTGCTTACTTTGTCAAAATAGTCTTCGTATATACTTATATCTCCTTTGTTGCTGAAAGTAGGAAGAAACCAAGTATTAGTAACAGTGTAAATGAGACCAGATACCTGCATCTAGTGGACATACYGATACTCACACCATAGAGTTACTGAATAAAACTAGTGGCCCATAATTAGTTCTCACAACTATCAGGCCACTTCTTGCTCTGTGATAACTCTGTGTTAGCACCAGATTAAATGACTGCCAATCAATTCCCGCAGGGTGACAGAGGGCAGATGTAGCAGCTGTCATACCATCCCTCTTCAATTACAGGAATCCTGGCTGTGGAAAAGAGAAAAAAATCCAGGCCATCTTAATATCTTCACAGCTGCTGATTTCTAGAAATTTTTCTTGGCAAGTTGGTAACCACTGTAAAATGGAGCAGCTTTCAAACTCTTTCATACCAAGGCTAGATAGCTGTGAAAGATGCATGCAATAATTTTTACCTGCCTGTATTCGTACTTTACAGTTATGTACTTGACTTGCACAAAGAGGTATCCTCTTAAAACATAAGGAACTATCTAATCATAAATAATAAGCAGGTAATTTAGGATGATAGATCGTCATTATGACCTTGGCAGTTAAAAGTGTCTGCTGCTAGAAATGTGAGTTGTCTCTATCCATTACACTGTGTGCAAAAGTAATACTGGCTTGTGCATTCTGTGATAACAGAAAATCATGGAATTCAAAAATTATTCATTTAGATATATAGTCAGTGGAATTCTTTAAGATTAGGTCTCCAGAACAAGGATTTTTATTTTTTCTGTTTTCTTATCACTAGGTTGAAAAGAGGTTTAGTTATTTCTATTGACTTTGAAAACTGTGTTTATACTAACTTTAAATGATAAAGCTGTATGACCCTATAAAAAAAAATTTTACATTGTAACATTGTGTAACATTGTGTAACACTGTGTAACCAGTATAAAGGAGCTTTAAATGAAGGCTATGAATGTACCTTTACTGGATTGTGCAGCTCACTAGAATTATTTTTTTTAAAGGAATTCCAGTCGATGTTGCAGTTAACATCTTCATTAACAGCTTTGGGTCAATTCAAGAGACAACTATGGTAAGAGTGAAATTAAATTAATGTAGTACACATGGAGATTTTCTCATTAAATTAAATTTTGGACTGAGGATTATGAACTATAAAATAGAAATAATTGTGGTTGTAGACACTGAGAATTAAGTTAATGGGGTTAGTGATTGATTGACTGTAATTTATGCCATAAAACTAAACCTATTCATCTATTTCACTCTATATGTGTCCATAGATTATTGTAGCTTTTAGAATCTGATCTACATGAAAGGAAATCCATGGTTTCTAAGATGCAAGAGATACACTAATCTCCATAACTTATYAAGTTCATTGAAAGAACCAATATGGCAGTATGAATTAAATAATCTTCCTGAGAGTTATTCTATAGGTTGCTTGGTGTGTTATTAAAAAAACTCCAAACCACTAGGACTATATATGAGAGAAAAAGAACAGACTTGCATAACGATGGAATGTATGGGTTCTTTGTTTTATGTCGATCTGAGAATGGAAGTAAATCATGCAGGAATAGAAGGAGCAGTAGTAAAGGAATAGACTATCAATGACCATAGACTTATTCCTGTTTATTTACTGCGTGAGACAGATAAACTGAGGAGTGAAGTTTCTAAAAATGTGTTTCCAGTTCAGCCAGAAAATTTCAACATGTCAATAACAGGACCAAATAATCCTTACTGGATTTTTGACTTTTGTTTCTTTGGGAAATAAAATCAATTTCAAAACATGAGTTGCTTCAGCAAAGCCCTTTCCAATATATTGGGACTTGAAGATCTGTTTTTGCAATGGTGTTTGCAATAAATATTATCAAAAATATTGCCTAAAAATGCATTTCATTATTGAAGATATTCTGACCTGATCAGGTTTTTCTTTTGTGTAAWAAAGAGGGGAGTGCACCATGTTGTCCTAGTACATGGAAAGCCGCAGCCAAGATATGCACTGAGTGGGAGTTCTGAGGCATTCCCTGATCACTTTGGTGACCTGCTGCATCTAAAGCATTGAGGCAGTTCCCAAAATCAAGTTCCTTTTTACAATGCTGTGACTAAGGCAGCATTCTGACTCATAATGACAGAGAAGCAATAAACCACAATACCACTAATAAGCAATAAAACACATTTTGTTTTTGTTGGAAGTAAGAGCCCACTTAAAATTCAGAACCAGCTTACATGTTACCCTAATGACATTTCAATAGGRCTGCAGAGCCACTCCAAGTTGAACATACATGGTGACTGGAACAGCTTTTGAACAGCTCAGCCAGGAACTTCTGTTTCTCTAGCTAGAAGTGGATAAAGATTTATATTTGATTGCAAATGATAGTAAGTCAACTAATGGCATTAGTGGGAAGTAATATTAAAACCAAAAAATGTAAGTTTGCCCAAAAAGCCACAAGATTTATTTCTGAAAACAAAAGGAGGACTACAGTTTAAAGAGGGGCAGGGAGGAAGAGCAGGAATGTAGAAGTGAGATAAGTGTCTAAGACGTCAAGTATATTACGCCAGACGGCCCTTTACAAGTTCCTGAAATTAATTGCATGCTTTAAAAAGTGACTTTTAAAGAGGCGTTTTTACAATTCACCCAGATTCAAATAGTAACAAAACATGAATGTGAGGGATGTGCTTCCTCCCACCCCCTCCAAAAAAAAATGAAGTATGTTCTCTACAGTCATGTATGTATGCCTGTCTGTGCCTTCCTGATATGGTTACTCACAAATTTACTAGGATGTGCTGTAAGATAAGTCATGCTCTCCTCCATAATTCAGAACTTCAGACATCATCCTTACTTTATTTTATACTTTTATTTATATTTCTATGTCTAGCTGATCACCATGATAGYTAAGCATGTTTATATGAAATTTGGATAACTTCTTGATTTCCTTAATGTAACACTGGAAGCACTGACAAAATAAATGGTCAATCTGTTCTTCCATATATTACTTGGAAAACTCTTCCTGCTGCAGKGGGCATTGGGCATTCAGGAACTACTGCTCTCTTGGGGTAGGTTGGTGCTTGTCTTCAGTTGGTCTGGGTAATACACCAGGCCGTAGAAACAGCTCCCTTAGACTAGGAAAAGACTTGTACCTCCAGAATCACAGGGAAAATATTTCCTGGAGGTGGGGCACCAAGTCTGTGAAGGATCAGAGAGGCCTCTTGTGTTCAGAAAAGGAGACATTTTCAGGAGTACCAGAACTGCTGAAAAGGTTCCTCGGTGTTGGAGAAGAGAGTGGCTGTCTACATCTCTACTGTCTCTAGCGTTGGTGAGAATCATGAGGAATATTGATTTATGGACTGTCTCTAAAGTTACCAGAAGCTACTAAACTGGCTGGAGTGATATCATTACTGATACCAAAAATTGTGAAATATGCCAGAGCTTATGCCAGAACTGCTACCTTCCAGTAAGCTCCCTTTGTCTTGAATCCTGTAACTTCTTTCCTTCTAGATTGTTAGAACACTTGTCTGGAACCCCATGTTAATGCTGCTTCTGAGTCTGCAYGCATTTTTTCAGACCACAGATTTGTGGTATAACATGGTGATTATGTCGTATTTGGAAACTGTTTTAAACTGGATGACCAGTCAAGGATTCCTAGGGATAGAGAGTTTCTGGTATGAATACCCATAGGGCTGTARTATTTAATCTGTGATGGTGGTCTGACTCTCTGTCTACAGAATCTGTAATTCAAGATTTTTGCTTGCAATGTGAACTTTCTTCRCTGACTCAAATGACAAAACACCAGTTCTTCCTTTTCCCTTACTTTAAAACCTTTCGGAAAGGTCTTTTTAATATTCAGTAATATAAACAAAAATTCATTTTATTTATTTTAATCTTACAAAAGACATTTTTTGCTTCCTTAAAAGGAAGCACTATTATGTTTCCTTTCTTTGTATGAGTGCGGTTTATGTAGTAAGTCTTTCATGATCTTCTATGTGCTCCATTTTGCAGAAACATGTGTAGGCTATGCCTGCTTTTTGGCCTGAGGTGGTTTTCTGGCCACATGCCCACTATTTAGTAGACTTTTGAAATGTTTCCTCGAATGCCTCCCAACCTCCCTGAAAACAACTTGCCTTCTGTTGGCGTTGCATGGGAAAACAAAGCCCTGTAKAATACTTCTGTGTTTCTTTCTACCTGAAGGTCCTCCTAGCTCTAATGCTAATGACTATCTCTTCCATCCTCTTCCCCTAGTTTCAGGATTTTTAGTTGCTATTTGACTCTCCTTTACTATAAAATGCCAATCACTGCCATATTCAAAAAACATTTGTAAAATGTACAGCAGGAAGACCATGTGCTTCATGCAAACTGCTTCTTCAGCCCCTCTTCAACCTAATTGTAGTGCAATTTCTGAATTTTAAAATTCATTGTGCAAATTTGAGAGGACTGGTTGCAGACTTCTTTCAAGATAGATTTACACCAGATCATAGTCTTTCCTGTTGCCAGATCCTATAATAGTGCATGTTCTTCTAAGAAGCAGCCCTTTTGCACATTGTTGTCTGGCTAGACACAGTTTTCTATTGTGACATCTCTTTGCTTCCTTCTACATTTTATGTATTGCCTCAAGTATGTGGTGGCCTTCCTTTCCAGGTACCCCTGTCAAAGTCTCTAGTCTAGGCCTGAAAYTCCCCATTTTAGATTAATGGGATTTTTCTTCCTTTGAGTTAAATGGGAACAGACTCAAGTTCTTAATATGTTGAAACATCTGATTGATTGGTGTTTAAGTTCATTTGTAATAGAGCAAGGAAGGAAATAAAATAGAATCCACCTGATCTTACTTCCAATTCTTATTTTGCCAGTGCATTCTGCTTTTCAGTGATGTAAACATCTCCTTCTGCTGAATGGGTAAGCTGAAGGCAAGTGTTGGACAGTGCTTATCATTTGCCTATGGCTTTGAGAAGGCGTCTTATGTTGTTTAAAATTAGGGTAATGCACTTGTTTATGGGGAAATTGAATTCAGTGTAATGAATACTGTAATGCTTGTGAGCATGAATGGTATGCAGTATGGTTTAGAGTATTTTTTTTCACTGAGACAAGAAGTRCATATGGAATGGGAACTTCAGCAAAAAGCAAGTAAAGGAAATTTTCAATTATATATGTATAATTGAAAAGACGCTTTCTAAGATAATGACCTGAATTCCCTCCAGTTGTGAAGCTTCTCTATGAGAGCCTTCCAGTACAAACTCACTTCATATTAACTATTATTTTTACTTCTTCTTTGGCAAGACAATATAGGTCTTTGTATAAATAAGAGTCAGACTATGTATATTTTTTCCAAAACCAACTACCATCAAGTAAAAAGTACTTAGTTTTGATGCTTTGCTTTTCCTTACAATGCATTAAGGAAAAATATTACACCGTATAATGTAATAAAGAAATACCTGGGCTAATTTGACTGGTGGACTGGACATGGAAAAGTGGGCACTGTATTTAAATTTGCAGAGTAAATCAATAGGATAAGTTATTCCACATGAGGTTTTAGCCAAGTGGACTCCTTCCTGTTGAAGTTAGCATGTCTCAACATGGCACCTGCTTTGGACTGTAAATGTAGTAAGTACAACAGRAGATAATTCACATTGTATCAACAAAAAAAATGTGTAAGAGTCATTAACACGTAAAAGCAAAAACTTTATAAAATAACTTTGTATGCAGAATACATTGACAAACCAAAAATACATCAAGAACTTTGACTCACAGATTTCTAGGATTTTGCTATAATTGTAGAGTAGTAGCAGTGTTTTCACTGCTCTGAAAGACACAGCCTTATCTCAGGAGACTTTGTACCTAATAGACAATTATGAAAAAACAAAGCACACTATAGAAGGCACCTTCTTCTCTAGGAAGACTAGAGATAGAAATTATCTTACATACAGGATTTTGGTTCATTTGTTTGGGTTTGTTTAACTTTCTTTCAACAACGTTATTTTTCTGTATGTGATCTGCCTAGTTTACATATACATCAAAAAGAGGCACTGGCTTAAATGTAAATGTAAAAAGCAAAAAGACTTAAGAGATAAGACTGAAAAATCATAGCTGACATACTAGGTCAGATTTTTCCTTCGGATGCACACAGCTTTCACTAAGGACGGAACACGTGCAGGGTATCGATTTGCCCTGAGACACATGCTACTCCAATTCCCAAAGGCAAAATCAGGTTCTGATTGAGCATGGTTCTACTACTGTCCATCCTTCAGCCAGAGTCCTACTGAATTCAGAAGGAGCTTTCCTCTGTAAAGCCTTGATTTTGTCTCTTTGAGACTGATTCTGTTTCTTCTTTCATACCTACTACCTCAGTACTTACGTTGCAAGCTGGCATCAGTTTTCCTGTTACTAGTCCTGGATCTCTGTGAGAAGGTCTGAGGCTGTATTCTGGATTTGTAGTATAAAATCTACTATCTACCTGGTCTGTTTTCTGCTTTTATAATGTGATATTTTGCCATCAGTGTGCCACTTAACCAAATGGAAGATAAACTGGAATCGGCACTCAGAGGATATCCTGATAGAAGTGATATCATGCCTGTTGCCTGCAGCCATTTAGTGTAGTCAAGCTATGGCCTCTCTCTGCCCTGCTGCATGCTTTTCTCTATGCCTGGGTAACAGGGGGCTACTATTGAGGGGATGCAAGAATTATTCTGGGGTGGCGATTTGGTCCTTCATTTAAGGAAAGTTGCTATATTCAAAACATGAGTGAGACGTAATCTACCTATTTGTAGAAAAATCTGTTAAACATAACTCTTCTTAATGTCATTTGAATAGTGATTACTGTCTTTGTGATAGAAAAATCAGGGCATGAATTGATTTTCTCTTCAGAGTCTGATAGAATGGTCTTATTTCTCCGTGGAGTTTTTGCTAGATTTTTGGCTAGTATAATATTTGTTTATTCTTCCCATCAGGATTATAGAGTCAACATCTTTCTAAGACAGAAGTGGAATGACCCCAGACTCAAACTGCCCAATGACTGGAGAGGTTCAGATACGCTGACGGTGGACCCAACTATGTTTAAGTGTCTTTGGAAGCCAGACTTATTCTTTGCAAATGAAAAAAATGCTAACTTCCATGATGTCACACAAGAAAATATTCTTCTTTTTATATTTCGGGATGGAGATGTCCTAGTCAGCATGAGGTATTTTATTTATATATTTCCACTATTTTTTTAAGTGACTTTATATGAAATACATATRCTGTATTAGTCTCAGTAATGTAATACAATTTATGACTAATTAAATTTATATGACAGTTGGTAAACAATGCTGCAATAAATCAAATACGTGGAAAGAAATCAGATTAAGGTGTTTTAAAGCATGYCAGTTGATAGCACTGCAAGTGCGAGAAGTTTGAAGTCTATGTACATTTGTATATCATGTTACRCTAACCCACTAAACAAGTATTATTAGAAACAAAATTTAAACACTTTTGATAATTGGTTAGATTCCTAGAAGCATGATGAAGTGGATAACTGAAATAAAGCCCTCAGTAAAACAATATATATTGCACCCGACTTGAATTTCTACATCAACTAAAGTAAATAACGATTATTTACTAAAGATGTAGGGAAAGGCAGAAATTACAAAATTTGTGAATATAAATGTTTTGTAAAAGTACTGTGAAATAATCCTGATTAAGTCCTTTGCCTTACTGCATACAATTTTTATTTCAGAAGGCCCCAAATTGCTGTTCAATTTAATTGCAATTAACATATCCTTTTTCGATGTTTTGACTGGGTTTATCAAACGTATACACGATGCCTCAACAATAGTCATCCACTGAAACCAGCAAATTAGTTGATTGAAAAGGAGGTCATAGTGAATTACAGATCTGGAGAGTTTATAGTTTATAGTTTGTAGAGATTAGGCTCAATTTCCTAACATCAAGTGAATTTTCTTCTGGTGTGAGCTGGAACATGTTGCCCTGATAGATGTAAAAATTATTATCTGAATGTACTGCAACTTTACGTTTAAGAGGGAACCACTTCAGAAGTTAGGGTCACATGAGCTATTTCTCCCTGGAGTAGAAATGGACAGAAAAAAAAAAGAAACAAGATGAAAGAGTCTGGGTTCCTTATTGCCGTTTCAAAACAGAATGAGAAAAATCAATCTCAAGACTATTGCTGGCAGTGATCAGAAAAGAAAATACATTGGGCAATCAAAGGATTTCATTTGGCTTGCTCTGAAGGTCTTGGTTTTGATTTCAGATGCTTCTGTAGCAGGTTTTKAACTCTGTAGAAATTAATATTTCAAAGTAGAAAATAACTTTCAGCTATGAAAGAAGCTTCCCATTTGAAAGAGCAAATTTTAAATGAAACATTGAAACATTTTTCGAATATTTTTTCCATGTTGCAGCTATTTATAAATGAGCTCAATAGGTAAGGTTAATGATTAGTGAATATTGAGTGAATACTAATGGAAGTGTTTCTGATGTAAAAATTATTCTCTGAAAACTTGCAAATAACAAAACCAGGTTCAATAAAGTTTAAAATTGTTGTCATGCTCTAAAAATATTCTCTTTATTTTAATAACACACTATGTTCCTACATGATATATAAGTAGGTAAGACTAATTTTTTGAGGGACYGTGGTTTGGTGACATTTTTAAAATATATAATTTCTATGTCTTGTATTTTTAGTTTACAGAGATATTATCACGCATAAATGAAAGACTCTCCAGGCTTTCAAAAATTTATCAAAATTTATCATATTTATACCATTTATCAAAATACTTGAATGGCAAAATATGTGTGAGGGAAAGCTCTTGGACAAATAGTTAAGGATTAGGAAACTGAATGCAGGARTAAACAGCTAGTGCTCACAACGGGGGAAGTAAACACTAGATTCCCACGAAAAAAAATCTCTTCTGTGTTCTGTGCTTTTCAACATAAATCATCTGGAAAACTGTGAATTTGCAAGTGCGTTTGATGATGACAACAAAATATACAGAACAGAAAAGACAAGAGACAACAGTGAGAACCACAAATTAATCTAATGACTAGGCAACAAAGTATGAGATGAAATTCAATGTAAACAATTGGAAATTATGCACGAGGGAAAAAAATATTTTAATTTCACATAAAACCTGATTGATTTTGAGGTTGTTATTACCAGCCAAGAAAATTATCTTTGAGTAGTAATGGCTAGTTCTCTGAAAATGTCAGCTAATAGCTCAGTACTATTTGAGAAAGTGAATTGAATTCTAGAAAGTATTAGGGATTAAAGAGAATGTTAAGCCACTGCATAAATGTATGCTATACTTGCGTCTTGAGTACAAAGTGTAATTCTGGTCTCACAACTGTAGGAAAGAGGGCAGGAATGGTCAAAGGTGTGGAAGAGCAGAGCAAGGCCAAACTTTTCACACTGGAAAAAGCAAGATAGTTGAGATGGTGGCATAGAGGTCTCTAAATCACAAATGGACCTTGATTTTTTTGCCTTCTTTTACAGTAAAAGAACTATAAGACAGTCTCAGGATAGATAAAAGGGTGTGATTAGAGTGTGTGCAGCTTACCTATGGCGTTCTTTGCTGCAAGATGCTGTGCATGTTCAAGTTTACGTGCTGTCGTGGTTTAGCCCCAGCTGGCAACTAAGTACTGTATAGCCACTCACTCACTTCCCCCTTCTTCTTGGCCCTGGTGGGATGGGGAGGAGAAGCTGGAAAATAAAGCCCATAAAAATTGTGGGTCGAGAACAGTTTGGCAATTGAAGCAAAGTAAAACATAATAAAAGTATTAGTGCTGAAACTAATTGTAATAAAAAAGACATGGGGAGAGAGACATAAAACCCAAGAGAAACAAGTGGTGCAAAATACAATTGCTCCCTACCTGCTGACCGATGTCCATCCCCTCCCTACTGCCTCCCATATCCTTATGCACCGGCTCACTGGCAGAGCATGGGACACTGAAAAGCCCTTGATTTAGGGTAAGCACTACTGAGGAACAACCAGAAATATCAGTGTGTTATCCACGTTATTCTCACACTGAATCCAAAMCAGAGCACTATGCCAGCTACTAGGAAGAAAAATTAACTCTGTCCCAGCTGAAACCAGGACACAGATTCAAGAAAGCAAAAGAGCTTCTTGGAGACAAAAAAGTCTGTTGAGGTCCCTTAAATACTGAAGCATCACTTCTGGTTTGGGGAGTCCATGATATATTTTGTCTTGTATTAGTAGTTCTCTAATTTGTGAACTACAATGTGTTTAAAATGTTATTCTCTTACTTCATACTAGAGCTATCTCCATTTCAAACTGCTAATTATAAGTTTTAAATTTTGTTTCTGCTCTTTTAGAAGATGMAAATCAAATACCTGTGATGTTTTTTTGTTGTGGCCACCTACTTCTTACCTGGAAGCTCACACTGTTTTTAAATACTATTTCTGTATTTTCAGATTGTCTATTACGCTGTCATGCCCTCTGGACTTGACCTTGTTTCCTATGGATACACAGCGCTGCAAGATGCAATTGGAAAGCTGTATGTAAATAATTCTGTGCATAAAAACATTTCTCTTCTAGGCATGCATGAGAATCAAACAAAAATTATCAATTCTGTATTGTTCATGTCAACATTTTTAATGAATCATGAAATTGATACTCACTGGTTCCTACCAATGTACATTTCCCTATCAAACATGTTTTTTAAAGTTATGGCACTGTGCACTCTTGGTTTTAACTTTTGCTGTCAACCAAAATGACAACTGAGGAGTTTTATAAAAGCATTTACAATAAACTTAGACAAATGAAAACACATATCATTTGGAAAAAAGAATGTTTTCCCCAGGTAGTTTTAACTTCCACAACCTGTACTGCTTTGTAGGTTGTTGGGGCCCAATTTATCCCCTTGCATTGATGATGCATGGTATTGTTTGGAACTCCTTTGATATAGTACCAAAGGAAAAGTATTTCATGCCAAAGCAGTGAGATCATTTAGTATGGAACCTTTTGAAAGTGGTTCCAGGATGTGTTGTGGATGTAGTCAGGTATCTATTCCTGGTCTCTAGATGATTTAAGCTTAAAACAGGGCAGACAGGTCACATCTCTAAAGGGCTTCATGCCATGCTGGAAGTTGCAAACAAAATGTTTCTGAAATCCATCTTCCTTCCCATGCCCCAAGCACGGTGTGGGTGCCTACTGAGCTACAGCTTTTTCCAACACTTTGATCCCTGGTGATCCCACTTTAATGGTAATTCTGTCTTCTTGAATAAAGGTGAGTGCGAAGCAGAGAGAAGGAAGCTGACTTGTTCCAATCTGCTCCTGCTGTAACACAAAAACTTGTTCAGCTCTTGCCCCAGCAGGTTTGGTGGGAAAGGTGCGGTTAGCGAAAGGACGTCACAAGGTTAACCTGGGCAAGGTGTCTCAATGGGGACAAGGGTAACAATAATGATAATAATGATAATAATGACAATAATAATAATGATAATAATGATAATAATGATGATAATAATAATAATAATAATAATAATAATAATAATAATAATATAGTTTTACAATTTAGTTTTTGATTGTTAGCATTTATCTTTGGAATTTTAGTATGCCCATAGTAGTTTTGCTCATCACTGCTACATATGTACATTAGCTGAAGTAAATTCTTACGGTAAACCAAAATCAGTCTGGAGTTAAACTGGAATTAGATAGTAATATCAATGGAAGTTTGCTCAAGATTTCTCAGTCTGGGTTGCTTGGCAAGTGCTGCAAGGTATCAAAAGTAAGAAAGGTACCCATTACTTCCTATCTCTCCCTCCAGTTCTTTCACTGTTAGCAATTGGCAGGGATAAAATAATAAATTTGCAATTTTATTCTTCTTAGGTTATGTTCAAATCAATATTTTGTTTTTACTTGCTAGACTTCAAAATCAGGAAAGGCCTCCAATTGTTACTAAGAGGTTCTCATATCCACAGTTATGATCCCCAGTTCTAAATATTCTCTGTAGACACAATTTTCACTGTCCAGYAATTGTTATCATAAAGGATCTTGGCAGCATTGTGATATGCTGTGTGTTGGAMGGGGGTGAAAACGATTTTATGAATGAAGCATTAAAACAACTATTTTTTTAAATATTATATTACGGAGCTTTGAAACATTGTGATTTTTATTRAATTGTTGTGAATGATAGAGACATTACCTTATGAACAGTTTCACTTTCTTAATCACAGCTGTTTTTCTAAAATTAAAAAGAATTATCTAATGCCCTCAGAAAAAGAATGGCTTTTTAAACCTTTTTCCAAGGCTTCAAACTGCAAAATGATGCATTCCAACTCCATCTTTTTATGTTTCCTCATCTCTGTTCCCATCTAACACACATTATCTCTGTTTGAATTAAGTTAATCTTTAATGAACAGAAGGTAGCAAAAAAATGGCATGTAAAATCATGATTCTGATTATGCATATTTAATCAATATTGCTTTATGCCTGAATATTGTGAGTCTAACTTTCACTGCCTCTCACTTGGTGGTGGTGTATATATCATGATTTAGGCACTCAGAGGTTTGCTGAGGTSTGTCCATACTCAGGAGGTCACGAAGGCACTGAACTGATTTCTGTAGGACTACATATCTGCTCTAATTCCTGATCAGTTATTTCCTGAATGGCAATGCTTTCATGAATCAGGGCTTTTAGTCTGAACAAGTAAGCAGAGAGGTTGTCTTACACAAACCCCAAGATTCATCACAGTAATTGAGTTGTTAAATTCATTTGAAATTAGTYGGACTCACGAGTGCTGTTAAAATCCAGTATATTTTTTCATGTTTTGCTGAAGTAGAGTATGAATTAATATGGAGGCTTGAAAGCTGTGGAAAATAGAACTTTGCTTTCCCTTTTTGAAAAGTACACACTGTTACAAATACCTCTTAGTCATCCTGATTTTGCTGATAATGTAATATTTCGCCCACTAAGTCCTAACTTATGCCTACATGAAAATGCAGCTGTGGACTATTTAATTTTTGTATTTATTTATTTGAACAGGAAATAGAAAGAAATATGATACATATATGCTAGATTTTCTTGCAGGGTTTACTCTGATTGAGGTGGTTCTTTAAACAATTATTATTATTTTGTTCTTGTAGTTGGCTACACAACTGATGACTTACGGTTTATCTGGCAGTCTGGAGATCCTGTACAGCTAGAGAAAATTGCTCTGCCTCAGTTTGATATTAAAAAAGAGGATATTGAATATGGTAACTGTACCAAGTATTACAAAGGCACAGGTAGGTCATATAAGTGATTTCCTTGGTAAAAAACTCTAAGCATCCTTCAATTACTGTTTATAGTTAATGGTTAATATTCCAAATATTCCAGTCCATGTCTTACATTTCATGGGATGAAATAGATTACTTTTAAGTAATGAGTTGTTCATATAACTGTAAGTTTAATACGTGATCATTGCAAACTGCTTCAAATATAGAAACATCCAAATTGAAGATGAGATTAAATGTTTGTCTTTGTTTTGCTTACATATCTTGTGGCCTTACTATCACCATTTTGTATCTATGATCCTAATACCTGTTCATGCTTGTAAATGTCTAACTTTTCTGAAAGAATGTTCATGCAGAATCATGCCAGTTGCAGCAAAGTGGGTAAATTTTGATTTTCTGGTTAGACTTTTGTTCCGTAAGTGGATAGTATTAGAGTGTAATTCCAAATGCTTCACCCTGCAGGTTCTTGCTTTCTCTGAGCATTCTGGAAAGTCTGTAATTTTTGAAAGCTGCTTGCAATCCTCAGCTCTGTGTTTATTTATTCCTATGATTATTTTTTTAATGTGGGCACAAATTTTTCCAGTGGTTTCTGTACTCTGGCTTTTAATGGTTTATCTTTTCTACCCTGATTGATTCCTGCCTATGATTATATCCAAACTACTCCTGTTGTGGCAACCACAAGACTATCTACAAGAACAGGTGTATTTTAGTCAGTGCTTTTGCATCCTGTGAATAAGTCTCCCATTAAAACTCAGCTAGGTGGGCTGTGGTGCTGCAGCTTCTGAGGACCCTCTGCAAGTTTCTTGTTGCCTATTCAGCTAAAGTAGAGGGTCTGTTACTTGCAGTTGCTCCTGAGCTAGATTCCAAGTCTGGAGAGATTTCTAGTAACCTTAGCGGATCTCAAGAGTTAAGAATTTAACTTGAAAAGATAATGAAAATTGAAGTGAGGTTTGTTTTTTAACTGCAAAATGAGTTCTTAGCCTAAGAATACAATTCAGCCTCTCAGGTGATTTATCATCTGTAAATAATAAGAAATTAGCTCTCCAGGAAAATTCTGCTTTTCTGAAAGCACATCCAGCAGCTGGCAGTGATTGCACTCAAATATAAGTCAGGATATGGTAAAAACTTACTTAGCAGTGAGAAAAATGTTTTGTTCTTAATTAAACAATGAATTTACTGGAAAAAAAAGTCTGTAAAGCAGTGAAAAATTAAAGGAATGGATCTTGCATTTCCCAAATGCAATTCATACAAATGGAAAAATTGTAAAACTTATAGTCTATTTGAGAGAAAAATGAAATACTTAAGATCGCTCTCTTGTTATTGAAGCTATTGTGATCATTTTGAGGTTTGCCCTAAATCTGAAATTAAATGTCTGAAAAAACTTTAGATATTTTAGGTATTTTTAGGAACCTTAAAGAAAAATATCTGAGAATTAGACACAAAGAAAAATCAGTGGTGTTGTCTCAAGTTTCAGCAACTTGTGGCCACAACTTAAAATGACACTGTGCAAAATGCTCACAAAATGTCAAATGTTCACGTTCTGTGTGTGTGTGCTTTGAAGATTAAAGAAAGAACAGGAGAGAACAATTTTAAAAGGTTTTCACAATTCTTTTATTGCAAATCCTTTCTGTTAAGAACGTCTGTTTAATCTCATAATCAAAACTAGAATTAATGCTTCAGTAATGTGAATGGAATATTTAGTACTCTGAAGTATTTTTAAAGGCTGTTTTCCATACTCCGTTTTTCATTTACTTGAAAATTCTTAAGCTGAATATATTTCTTAAAAGCAGATTTCACACACAGACTTAAAATTAATTCAGCTAGGGATTTTGTAGGATAATCGAGAGCAGTGTTGCRCCAAGAAGCAAATTTTCAAAATTATGGCTTATGTAGGAGATTCCTGACAATTGCAAAAAACTTAATCTTTACTGYCTGTTTTTGTCAATTGATGTTTTATCATACCTACCCAAGTTGAAAGAGGGTCAGCAAATCTGGGCTGATTTTGTGGCGATATATTGAATATTTATATTTGCAAATTTCCTGTTATTCATCAAGTGTATGACAGATCAAATAGGTCCTTGTGAGCTGAATGGTGAGGGCAATAGATACTATACTCTGTCTGATGAAATATTATTCAAATTAAGGCATACAGAATGCATTTTCTACCTAACACAAACAAATAATGATTTTGAAGGTCATCCCTCATTTGAAAATAAAACCTAAAAGTATCTGGAAACCATTCAGATACTATAGAGGGAAAATTTTTCAGCCAACAGATCACTGAAGATGATAGAATGAACTCTAAAATACAGTGTAGTGTCTTCTATAGTGTCTTCCTTAATGTTTTATCGTTTTGTTGTTTTGGTGGCTTTGTGCCCAAACGGCACTTTTACAATGACTTATCATTGTACAGCACTTAACTGATAAAATATGGAAGATAAATAGCGAACTTTTTGACAGATTCTGCCTTCTAAATGAGTTTTGCACCAACTGCATTGATAAATATAATCTGATCTGTATTTTGAAGTTGTTGTAATATGACATATGCATGCCTTTTCCTTGTGATGAATAGTTTTTGAAGTTTTCAGGTTTTTTATAACATTGTTGTGTTACTATTAACATAAAAATGCCAGTTCTGCTAATTGAGTGAAAATATGGTCCAAATTTATTTACTGGTTATCAGACTTCTTGATACATTTGTTATCTCCAGCAAAACCTCTGGTATCTATAACTCTGTTTTTTATTGAATGCATCTTATACAGATATTTTCTGAAATGTTTGTATGCTTTAGATCCTCATTTCAAAAGATTTGATGCATTCTTCCTTGTTTGCAAAATTTACATCTTTTCTAGAGTCTTTTTTAAAATGTCTGTACCAATTTTAGAAGTCACCTCTACCAGCTTTCAGTACTGGGGAAGTCTCTGGTTAGAGTCACATTCAGATCACCTCTTTCCATTCTAAACTTTCTGGACTAATATTTCTTAATTCATCTTTTGCACAAACTAATGCTAAGTAGGATTTTCAATGAGCTTAAGCTAGTAGGACTGTTAGACTCCATTGGTTTTATCTGGAGTGCATCTTGAAGCCAGCACCAAGGTGGGAGTCACTTTAACCTCCTGCCACTGCTGTGCTTTGAAAAGACAGAGGGTGCCTTATAGACCACAGAGTATCACAGCCTGACCACACTGGTGGTTAAGTAGATCTGTGTTTTGAATTTTTTTTTTTTCAAATTAAACTCTTTGCCTTTGCAAAGAAAAACTAATCATTGAACTTTTGGTCTTAAACAGAAAAAGACCTGGAAGATATGGATCAGAGGTTCACCTGCAAAGCAAATTAAACATTAATGCATTTATTTCTTTAAAGGTTATTACACTTGTGTAGAAGTAATCTTCACTTTAAGAAGACAAGTTGGATTTTACATGATGGGTGTTTATGCTCCTACACTGCTAATTGTTGTTCTATCCTGGCTGTCATTTTGGATCAATCCTGATGCAAGTGCTGCAAGAGTCCCACTGGGTAACCTGCGTTTTCACGTGCTGTCACAATCCACTTTAATGCCATTGAGCCATTTTCAGTTGCTTTGACTACATAACACTGGACCCTGAAAGCAACTTCACTTTCATTATCTGCTCATCATTTTCACTGAAATCTGCTCATTCCTAGTCCTGTAAAATCCACCTCAATATTAAGATTTCACTTGATAGTAGTTCCAGCATTTGTGTGGCAAGCACACTGTCTGCTCCTCTCACCCGGGAAAAATCTAATCTATATATGCATGGGTGATGCTGCAAACACTGTGGCAATAAGCAGTTTATAGGAACTTCAACATTTGAATAATCAGTAAGAAAGCAGGATGGTAAGTAAGGCTCTAAATAGCTGCCTGTTGGAGCAGACTTTCTGAAGATTAATAAAAACAGAATGATGTGTGGAAAGGAACTAGCATTTTTGTTACCTGACTGGCTTTATTTCATTAGAGACTCAGTTCATGAGAGTACTTCAAGCACATGCAGTCATTCTGCTCAGCAGAACACAGTAGGAAGGCCCTTTGTTTATTATGAAATATTAGGATACAGACTTACAATATTATCCTGACTAATTGGATTGTACAAGGGACTACAGCTCTGGGGTGGCCAAACCTGGTGACCCCTCAAGCTCAGTGACAGAGCCAAGCTACTGYATCCTGACACTTCTCCTATTTGGGTTCCATTTCGCATGTTCTGGCCTTCTGAGGCTCCCCTTTTCCCTTGCACTCCCACCTCCCCAAGTCCATACTTTCCAAATCTTTGCCATGTTCTAGGATGTTTAGTGCACCTGTTTTCAAGACCCCAGTGGGGCAGTTGCAGAATCCCTCCAGCTGCCTGCCTTCCTCAGAAACCTCCTACCCACACTGGAACCTCCACACCCCCACAGAACATGACTCCTGTGCAGCCTTTTTTTCTTTTTTCTTTTTCCTTTTTTCTTTTTTCTTTTTTCTTTTTTCTTTTTTCTTACTTTTTCTTTTTTTTTCTTTTTTCTTTTTTCTTTTTTCTTTTTTCTTTTTTCTTTTTTCTCTTTTCTTTTTTCTTTTTTCTTTTTTTTTGCCATTAAAAATATTTACTTGGAGATGAGTCTCATTTTGTATTAGTTTCATGGCAAGTAACAAATATAACCTTTTACCTTGAAAAGTTACAACGTTGCATTACATGAGGGGAAACATTAAGAGAACATTTTAAGACAAAAAGTGTGGGGAAAATGTAATATGCATTAAATTAAAAAGAGTGAAAGAGGAAAGTTTTTTCACGTAATAAACTCAAACGGGATCAAAACCAAGCTGTATTGCCAGTTTTATAATCCCGTGCTTCAAACAGTGAACCAGATGGGCTTATTAATTAGCTATTAGATTTATAAGAATGTTAGCATGGATTTATGTAACATGGATGTCTTTGTAACTAAATATGCATGCTTATATATTGTTTATTTATTTCATTCATTGTAAGTGTTTATTGGCTTCTTTTATGTATTAGCATTACTGAAATAATTCATTTTCAAAGATATTTGCCATTGGCCTGGTTATGTGACTTTTCCTTAATCCCCAGAAAAGCAAAAAACCTCTAAATCTGACCATCCTTTAGTTGAGCCACTRTTTAATAACGATAGTTGAGTCAGTATTTGATAATGACAGTTGTTAAYGCTGTCACTGAGGTAAGGTTTATGTTTCTCCAGTTTCAGGAGAGCGCTAGCTAACTCTTCTAGTTACATCCTTGAGATCGTTGGCCTTGAAATATAACAAGATTAACATTTGTGTGCCAAGTAAATGATATCTAGCCCCAAGAAAGTGTACCAGTGGCTAGATACAGATCTCATTAGATGAGAAGCTACTTCAGATCTTTCAGTTTATTTGTTCGTGCTCCTCACTCACATTTGAGCCTTAAGCTTTGGACTGTGATAAGTAGGCACCTAGCGCTGCTGGTGCCTGTGGTGCAACTTACAGCTCTGGTACTACGGTCTCCGAGGCCATGCCAATGCTCATCAGGCAGCAAATTGTTGCTAAATAGAATATTTCAGTGCTTTTGTCTTGCTTTATTGTTACCTTGAAAACATAGAAGTTTCTTAGACTCTGAGAGTGAACCTTTCATTGTAGGAATCCAGACAAATGGAAATTAGCCGCTGGTCACCATGACCTCAGTTGCTCTACTGAACATGTTGATGAAAGCTCCAAAAAAATCTTTTCAGCTAGAATTTATAAGCTAGTTCTGTAGAATTCAATCCAAGATTGTAAAATATAGTATTTAAAGGTCTAAAAAGTGGGTGTACAGATGTTTTTGGCACCAGATATGATAATAAGACTCACATATTAAGATAGTAAACACTTTTAAAGTCTGTAGGAAAAAAAATTACTATATCCAAGATGTTGAGCCAGTCCATGTCATTGGCTAATTTGGTTATTCAGGGGAAGGATAGAGGCTGCCCTTCAGAAGTCAACCGTAGACATGCACTGTGCTTGCTACAGGACACTGTTGGAGAATGARCAGTGTGCTGGGCATAGGCAGATGTGTCCTGTATATGTTAAGAGGCAGTATAGCCTTTTTTGTACTTGKTAATGCAGTTCTTTTTAATCCATAATTAGTATTCATCCCCACTCAGCAGGTGTCGGTAAGTGAAAATACTTTTTTTTTAAAAGAGAAGTATTCTATGCTCACTTTTTATCCGTATAGGAATGTTTGTACATGAATGCTTCAGATACGGTAGATGGAAAATAAGACAGAGTGTACACTGAGGATTCTGTTCAGTATTTGCTATATCATTCTGTTCTGAGATAACACATCTGGTCATTCTTTATTATCCTCATGGACAAAAAAATCCAGCTTTGCAGCGATACATTGATACTACACATTTCTAAAGAAAACATCATAAAATTTAGTGGTTTAAAATCACATGACTGTAAACATTTCTTTATGCTTCAGTGTTTTAGGAGCTAGTAAGTTGTCCATTTGAGATTAATGCCAAATAAAGTATCATATCCATCTTATTAAAATCTAAATGGGAACAGTAGCAAAAGAATGTGTTGTTTATGATCGAGTAGAAATAAATATTTTCAAAGGCCAATACAGATATTTTCATTTTAATTAACATTTTCACATCATCAGTTAATTAAAATGGATCTGAAGGAAATCATCTCTCAATGACAAAATTTTTCGTGCTTTGGGTAGCTCATGTTAGCAATATAAGAAACGTAGTTGAGACTAACTGRATATCTCCTTTTGGCCAACATTTTTTATAGACATCAATTCTGTTTCATTAAGCCACCCACTGATAAGTAAAGATTTTTATCATTAGCATTCACGAAACCAAAATGTGACAATCTGAACTTGGAGGTTGAACTAAGTTCAACCACATGACAGCCAGTTCTAAAGTTAGCTTTTTCCAAGTGTACCTGTTCGTGCTGCCATTCTCTTTTCATAGGAGCCTGTGAGAAATGGCTCTTAGAGGTCAGGCTTGTATTTTGTCTCTTGTGATGTGAATCTGGTATTGATGGTGACATTTGGAAGGCTTATTAGGAGAAATGCTTGTTGAAATCTGCAATGCATGTGACCTTTCAACAGCCTTTGCACATGTGGGCTTTTTTCATGATAAGGGCTTCATGAAATACCCTTTATCTAGAAAGCTTCCTCTAGATCATGGAAGCTCAAATTGCGAATGATTGTAGACCCTCAGTCACCTCCACATTTTCATCTTGACAGTGAATCGGGAACACAGGTTTTTTGATTTGCTCGTTCAGCTGTGCCCTTCAGCAAAAACCTCGCTTTCACCTAAGGTTTGAATATCACATTTGTGAACAGATCATTCAGAGAATTGCTCCTGCTATAGCACAGTTTAGATTTCTGGGACAAYGGAAGTTTAATTTAAAGGACTTGGGGTCTTTTGGTTTAAGTGTCATGTATTTCTCTTCCACCTTCCCAGAATTAGATGCACACTGTAAGATAAGTCTTTGGAAAGCCCATTTCCCAACTGTGTGATGTGTGCTGGGGCAGGGAAACCGTAACAACCRGTTTAGCCACACTTATTTGTTTCTCTGTTTATAAAATGAAGGTACTCATTATTAATAATTCATCATTAACTGCAATATCCTACCTAAGTGTTCAGTTTAACTTGTCCATTTGCTGAAGGCATGTGCACTCTGTACACCTGCTGCACCGACCACATTGTGAAGTCGCGTTCACTGTTACAAAACATCATTCACTGTTGTCTGTTTCAGAGGAAAAGCACAGCCAATGTCACTAAAGGGAAGTTTTCTTATTCAATATGTTGTTTTTCCTTTCTGTAGGTATCTTCTCAGTGCTCAGCTTGGCATCTGAATGTACCACTCTTGCCGCTGAACTCCCCAAAGTGTCTTACGTGAAGGCCTTAGACGTCTGGCTGATTGTTTGCCTTCTCTTTGGGTTTGCATCCCTGGTGGAGTATGCTGTGGTTCAGGTAATGCTAAACAATCCAAAGAGAATTGAAGCYGAAAAAGCAAAGATTGCCAAGGCAGAGCAAGCGGAAGGGAAGGGTGGAAATGCTGCCAAGAAGAACACTGTGAATGGCACAGGGACTCCTGTTCACATCAGCACTTTACAGGTAGGAGCTGCAAAGCTCTGTATGCAAAATCAGCATTCTTCTCTATTAACCCAATTCCAGGAATATACTATTGTGATAGTTTTGAATAGTGCTTAATCTTGGAAGTGGCCAAGACATTAAAAACATGCTGGTAACTAATGGTTAGCAATCTGCCCAATTGGTCACTAGTGATTTGGGGTCAGATGTACTAAGTGAAGAATTCGGTTTTTAATATCATAGCACCATGGTTGCTGCTTAGCTTCAGGTAAATAAAGTAGCAAGCAACTTTACAGTTGCTATTTTTCTCATCATAAATAGCAGCTGTCAAACTGTAACTATTCAGAGGACAGAACTCTCAGACAGTATTTGCTGAGAGCATACTCAAATAACACCCAGCTCATTACTTTTCCCAGGATGGCCACAGCTGCACTGCATTGCATGCCTATGAAGCCAGGAATCCAGAAGTCTTGGCATTTGTAAACAAAAGACAGGTCTGTTTGTGTCAAACAGTTCCTGCATTTCKTATGTTGCCAGATAGAGTTTATGTGTAAATCAGTCATATTTCATTATATGGATAAAGGTGACATGTATATCTTCACTCTGACCAAAGTTTTCCATCATGTTGCTGAATTTCTGATGTTTTAGAAGTCCCTGTTTGTGCTCCAAGAGTTATCAGACATCCCAGTCCAACTGCCTTCAGTCCTAAGTGATATTTATTTGACATTCAGTCTGCAGAAGAAAATATGTTATGCTACAACATGTCTAATACGAATTTGGCTTGTCCTTTTCAATGACTCAGCAATTCTGTATAAAATAAAGCTATTAGGCCAGATCCAAATGGTAATATTGGTACACTGCAACTTCAATGTTTCTTTAAGGAAGGAGCAGTTTATGCCAGACTGGCTGAAACCCTGTCCTAATATCAAGATGGGATTGCCCCATAACCTATCACCCCCAGTGCAGAAGAGCTGCAGGTATTGCAGAGCGGTGGACTTAACTACCATAATTCTCACCTGGTAGAAGAATCTTGGGGAACTGTTTTGGCAGGCAGCTAGTCTCAGCTTAGAGTAACCCCATGACTGCTTTGACTTGTGTCACAAGTAATTCCCCAAGCCCAKGCAACATGAGAACTGAGTAGAAAGAAAATGGCTCTGCTACAGTTTTGCTTTCCCTGAACTGAATGTGATRATTTTGTGTTCAGCAATCTGCAGGTCCCAAATTCAGCTGTTTCTTGTGACAAAATAGTTGCAAAAATCCAGCAGAGCAGCATAAATATATATTTTTCCTATTTCAAGTACTTAAAACATTTTTGTGTTCAGCTTGGTCAATGACAAGTTTAACAAAAAATTATAGTTTTTCAGTAGTGTGAACAAAACCAATKGCTAAATTACTGATTCTCCTAGGTATGCACACCCTTTAAGGTACTTGCCATTGTCATATCCATGTGGAAAAAAAAATTATATCTTCTGTCACCTATGTTGTCCTTTCTTSTTTCAATTACCAGTGCCTTCTTTCAATTTGTTTTCAAGAAGGCACTGGCAATACAGTGTGTTTTAAGACTTAGAAGAAGGGGAATCATTATCCACAGAAGTTCAGCAACATTCCCCATGAACGGTGACTAGCAGCAAGCTGAAAGTTTT
Organism: Amblyornis subalaris; assembly: GCA_018881555.1. Classification (NCBI taxonomy): domain Eukaryota; kingdom Metazoa; phylum Chordata; class Aves; order Passeriformes; family Ptilonorhynchidae; genus Amblyornis; species Amblyornis subalaris. The sequence continues at coordinate 2,292,251 of JACAXG010000082.1, forward strand.
TAGAATTCAGACTTCAGTCTGCCTTCCTCTTGTAGTGTCTCCCCTTGACGATCTTGAAATGTCAGCCTCAGCTTCTCACGTTTGACCTGCACTTTTCAGGGTCTTCCCAGTTTGTTATGAGAGCCCTTTAACATTCCAGTAGCTTCTGGTGATCTTTATACAGAGATTGACAAAAAMATTTGTTTGCCAAGACATAGTGGAAATACATATTCATTGCTGTAAAAGTTGGTCATGTGGCTRAGTGGCTCGTGGCTAGTGATCCAGCTTGAATTCATCCACCTGCTTTGAAACACAACCTACCAGAGGAAAGGTATCTTGGGCTGGTACTTTCTGGGAAGATGACCAGGCTGAGATAGAAACAGGCCTCAGTCCAACGAATCATTTGACATCAGGATGTGGTAGGACAGTGATGCTAGATTTTATATATTTGGAAGCTATAAATCTGCCTAGCTGAAAACTCCCTCTCTGAACCAGCTACTGCGTAGGAGTACTTTGAAAGTTCTCAGCCCTGTAAAAGCCTGTACTAAAGTCCTCAATCAGAACAGGTGTAAATCTTTTGGTAGCTCTGACTCCTAATCCAAAACTTGGCCTGCCCCGCAAAATTTGGATTGCTCCCATACAGACCTAGTAATGATCAAGTAGAGAATGCATTTGTCATATGGAAAATATGCGAGGGAGATATACATTAAAGAAGCAGGTAATGGAAAAAAACTGTATGTTGAAAGGCATAAAGAATACAAWACAAAAAGAGGCCAGAGTGCTGTCCCAGAACTTCAGGAGCTGTTTCTCATTAGGGTCATGTAGGATTGTGTGGAAGGAAAGAGCAAATACTTTGTTAAATGTCTGGAAAGACTTAGGTGACYCAGTGTCTAGCTTTAGGAGAAAAGGAGGACTTATAACTGCACCCCTTAAATAAGTATGCATCCTGTAGAAAAGTTTAAGGATGTTCTTTTTCCACATAGGAGGTGATACTTAGGCAAAAGTGACTGAAGGTGTAGCTGGAAATGTCAGCATAGCTAGGCTTGAAACAGTGGACAGACCAGATGGGACTTGAAGGTAAAGCCAACAGAAAAGATGTGGAAGCAGAAAACTCCAAGTGGGTAAAAATAGAGATCATGAATAATTCTGTTTATGAGTGTTTCTTCTTTAAATTAAGCTCTTTCATATTATGAAACATTAATTTAATGGTGCTGATACATATCTGTATGTTATTAAAGGGAAATCAAATTTAAAAAGAGAAGTTATTTTATTTCACTTTAAAATGCCCCTGATCCTGAAGCTGTGGCAGTTTGACAGCATTCCCTGAGCAGTAAGTTGCACTCTTGCTGCTTTTGCAGTGTTGCAGCAGTGATGTCTCTGCAGGAGGTTCAGGGAAAGGAGCTGTATGTAAGGTACAGGGGAATTTCTGGGTTGAGAAGGTCCTCAATGTGGGGAGTGATCAGAGGGAAGCAAGTGGGGTGATCAGGTATCCCTGGTTCCAGCCTTCATGGAACAACTGGTTTTCATGTGCTTGCTCCATTTGTGAAAGTTAGAATGGCATCTGGTTTGGAGACTTGGCATGTTTGGTATTCGTAAAAAACAACCATAACAAAACCACATGATAATCCTTAAAAATACAAGCAGCTATTGTTCCATTTTTATGACAAGAAATTGAGTAAAGGGATAAGCTTTTCAGTGTATCCTAAACATTAAAAGCCTAATGTAATTCATAATTGCAGGTTGGGAGAAGAAATCCCCTGTAACAGAACCTTCAAGGGTCCACTGGAAGTTGTCAGCAGAAAGCACTTTTGGCATTTTGTCAGTAGAGTCAGTGATCACGACCCATAGTCACCAACAGTGACAGTAAAGATGGCAGGGTGAAAAGAATGCTCACGATTTGCCAGTCACCCAAAGATGGAGAAAGGCTGCCATGGATGTATAGCTACTTCTCCTCTCCACCAAATCCTGAGAACTRGCTAACATAAAAGCTGCATGTTGCTAGCATACACCAACCCCTCGAGTCCATGCTTTATGAGTCATGCTCCCTCCAACAAAAACCCTTGAAATGTCAGTGCCATTTTAAACCCAGAGGTTTATCAATATGACTGTCTGATTAAAGTCAAGTGGTCGGTCTGTCAAGATCACCCTGAATCTGTAGGAAAAAAAAAGGGAAAATAAGCATTTCTGATGTATTTTTCTAGGAGAAGCAATGGCTATACATTTACAGGCAAAAAGCCATGAAAAAGTACAGCTTGGCGCTCTTAGCTCGTAGCGGCTGCAAGTAGATGCTGTTCTAAGCAGAGGAGAAAATTATGCAACCTGGTGATAACTGCTTGCACTGGCTTTTTATTGGGAATCCTCAGTAGGAGTCTGCATGTGTTTCCTAGCAATGAAACATCATACGGTGAGAAAAACAAGCAAAAAGGGAAATGTTTTGAAGATGAATCAGTTTCTTTTTGCTTTCCTTGCTGACGTGATTACAGTGACAGATTGCTCTGTTAACTATAACAACACCCCTCGATTTGAAAAGTCACATTTTCATCAAGCCCATTTATAGAAGCTGTCCCCCACAGATAATGTGCTAATGACTGGAGAGAACATTTGCTAAAAGAATGGTTCTGGCAGATGATGAATAGCACTATGCTAGTGGTGGTAATAGCTCTAACGCCAGTTATTTTTAAAAAGAAATGGTGCTATTGCTTGCTTTATCTTGCCAGAGCCACATCTAGGCTCTGAAACCTGAGATGGGTTATATTCATCTCTACTGAGTTATAATATACTTGACCACTGGTGGTGACCTGTGGTGACCTGGTCTTCTCAGGTTTGTTCCCCTCAAGTGACACTCCAGACTCAAATTTTTATTGTAGAACACCAAAATCCCAGCTTACATTTTACCTTATACACAAAAACACAGGCTGCAGCCTATTTTAATAGTTCCTGACAGCGTTTCAGGTACAGAGTAGGTACTTTCTGCTCCAGTGACTCACGTATTCAGCCTTGGAGATAATTCAAAACACGACTCTAAAAAGACCCGAGCAGTCTGCTTTGAGCAGGGRGTTGGACTAGATGATCTCCAGAGGTCCCTGCCAACCTCAGCTGTGCCGTGATACTGTGATATTTTATGTGTTAATATTTTTTCCTGTACTTTGCAGGGAATATTTGGAATGTGGCAGCATATTCCTGCTGAGCTGCACCAGAAAATGTACTCAGTCTGAATACAGACTAATGCAAAACAATCATTACTTTATTGATGATCTACATCTATCATTATGGCAAGAACAAGAGAGGAACACAAAACAAGTGCAAGAAAGATTAATAACAGAGCTTGTTAGAAAACTCCTCCTTCATCTTGTATGGAAGCCTCTTACACAACTGGCAGCATTAGTGGCAGATCTGCATGCCAAAAAGAGGTTGGGTGCAGAACAGCAGAGATGGTTTTGTGGCAAGGAATATGTGCTGTGTAGGGCAGGGAATGCAGCATTACAGTGGGGAAGCACTTCAGCCTGAGGGACACGTGCTGAGTTTGAGAGRCTGCCAGTGCTACAGTGTGTTTGAAGCTTTGCTAGGCATTATGGACAATACATTTCTGCTCTTAAAAATTATGGCTTTTATATTACACTTCATCCTGATGGATAAAGAGGGCTTCATCACAGGATGAACAGTCAATTTAGAAGAATCTTTATTCTATTTTCACAAAACAAATTGAGTCAAGTCCTGGTATTTTTGGTGCTGCTAAAGGTCAGATTTCACAAATTTGAGAATCTGGCTGGAAGAATTTAAACAAAAAATATGAATTATTTCCGTGAGCTAAGAATGTTCAAAACAGCTACAGACCAAAAGTGAAGCTATACTAATTCAAAAAAAACCCCAAAACCTAACAAGCAGCACAATTGAAAAGAAACTCCTCAAAGATTTAAAACTAACTCAGCTTCAACCTTTTCTCTTTTCTTCTCACTGGCAAATTGGAGGAGATAGCAATTAATATAAGCTGAAATCAAGAAAATAGTTGTAGATAATAGRTGTAGGTAAGAAAAGATACATATGCTTAGCATAACTCAAGGCAATAGGAAGTTATTTTGCATATATAGCAAGAATAAAAAACCTAGTAAGAAGAGTAATGGTACTATACTGGGTAGAGCTGCTGTGTAATGGTACTATACCGGGTAGAGCTGCTGTAAGTATCAAGAATTAGCTGAAAAGGGAAAAATGTTGAACAAATGTTCCGCTCTATGCTTGGGGAAAAGCCAGATCTATTCAATCCAGGGATGAAATAGCTCTCATTCACAGTAGCTAATGAGAATGTTAAACAGTATCTATTAAAGTTAGACATTTTACAATCGATATCTCAGCTTAAGTTGCATATAGAATTTTTTACAGAGCTGGTCTGTGAGTACTGTGGAACATTAATGTTGATTTTTTAATAAATCCTTTAAAACTGGGAGGGCTCCAAAATACAGCAAGAAGCTAACTGTGCCAGTAGTTTTAAAGGCTAAGTGGCATAACATGAGTAATTATAAGCCTGACATCAATCAGTGGAGAATATTGCATAGCTTACAGGGTGCTGACTAATAATTATTATTTGTAAGTATTAATTATCTTTCATATTATTCACAATTCAGCCCCATGTTAAATAATAAGTGGGTCAGTGAAATTAATGTTGATCTGTGTATTTATTGATTTAATCAAACTGAATATAACTTTTTAAAGTATTATCAATTAGGCTGACAGAGGTCATGATATGAAGGTAAGAAACTCTTAAGAACATTTTTCTTGGCTTCATATGTCAGCCTGGTTACATCATCTGAATTACACAAAATCGAGGTTAGATTTGTTACCACCTCTAAGTACCAGCAGTTAATCAGACTAACTATAGTCATGCCTCGTGTCTGAATATTGAAGCCAAATAAATTCAGGTTAGAAATAAGGTACATATGTTTGTGGGGAACAAGGTCATGGAAAAAATTCTCCATCCTGGATGTTTTTAAAGGAAAATTTAGTGTAACTAGTTTGGGCAGGAAATGTGGAAAGTGAGGAGGAGCACCAGAAGCAGCGGAGGCAGAGATGRGGAGTTAGTTCCCCCTCCCTGCCGGTCTGCATGCACAGGCAGCACTTATTCTTTCTTCTCTTTCCCCGTTTTCTTCTTACATTATTCCCCTGATTCTGCAACCAAAGATTTTCTGCAGAAGCACACATGCTGCAGCTCTGGAGCAGCGGCAGGTGCTGAGCTTGACAGCAAGCACCAGTCATTCTGAATTTTGTAAAAGGTGAGAAAGGATCATCACAAGGGGCCTTCTGGATTCTAGGACTCATTTTTTAGGTACTTCTGAGCTGTTCAGCAAAAGACAGGTGTCCTGTCCGTCATACCAAACCTAGACAAGGTGGTCCAGTCCTGGAAGAAACAGGAAACTAGGTCTGTGTTTTGGGCCAAGCCCTGAGAACCATGTCACCTTCCTGTGCTTTCCTTGGCCCCCCCACTTCCATGCCAGAGTGATGAGGAGTGGCTGCCCAGCTCCCTCAGGAATGTGAGGTGGCCCTACACTATCCCAGAAGCCTTCCCTTCCCAAACACCTGTTCCCCATCCCCTGCAGGGAAAAAGCCATAAATCTGGTGGAAGCGTCCTGCGGGTTGGGTCTGGCCCACAAATCATGATGCTGGGGCAGGATAAGGCAAATTATATCAAATATTTTCTGTGTCAGGATGAAGTCAAAAGGATATAACATTTAACAGCATTTTACTTTTCTTTACACATCTTCAGTGTAGTACTCTAAAATCAAGTAATGCAATATCTCTTTTTACAGAAAAAGTTCCTGTAGCCTTTGCCAAGTTTTTTGTGCAGTAAATGTGGAAAGTGAGGAGGAGCAAAAGCATTGTTAGAATTATTGTTAGGTTTCTAGCACAAGCCAAGCCAAAATGAATAAAAAGGAGATAATTATATATATTATATATACACAATATATATTATCTCACATTGTTTTAGGGAGACCTGTAGGTCAACTGGAGTGAATTTAGATTAAAACAACAGAAATATTGGAGAGTTGTAGAGATGTATGAGAATCAATTTAAAAGTATGTTTAGGCAGCAGATGAGTGTAGTAAATAGAAGAATGTCAGATTTGTAAAGCCAAGGAAATGGATTAAATTATTTTCAAAAGTAACAAATACTTATTAAAGAAAAATTTGGGCCAGGTTKCTTGTACAAGAAAAATTGTGTCACCCTGATAAATCAGTACTCCAGCTGACACTGATCTAAGCAGAGCTCTGTGTGAACATGGTGTGAACAGTTCTCTGCTTATAAGGCAGAGGTGACCTAGAATCCACTCTCCGTCCTGAATGGGAATGAGAACCGACTTGTAACAGCCTTTAGGGGAGCACTTTAGATACTGCAGTTGGAACAGGAATATTCTGTGCTGTAAATGAGAGAACTTAGGCTACAATTAGTGTCACTGAGTTTTACAATGTATTGCTGGTAGTATGAGGAATGGACTACAAGTTTGCAAATCCAAAAGGAGGCTTAAATTTCATACATGATTCTATTTCTCTTAGTGGCCTTACTAAATCTTACTAGATTTGACCATGGAAAAAATGTAATATTCCTGTGACTCTTCAGTTAATATGCACCCCAGTCCTGCAAGTTGCCTTTTCATTGCACAAGGGTCTGCTTTATATCTTTATCACCTATGTCATTAGGCATGATCTGATTGGAAGGAACATCTTGGATCAGTGAATAATAGCATCATGTCACCCAGGCTCACAAAATCATTTTTATCTGTGTCTTAGTCACCACCTTACTAGACAGCTAGCCCCTGCTACTCTGGTAATTAACACTCTCCTAGGCTGTCAGGTCTTCGAGGACAGGGAGACAGTTGCAAGAAATTTGTATATATAGTTTTGCCCTACCATCCGGGAACACCTATCTTGTTTTTCTTTTTTATAACCTGGAATCTTGATTTTGTCGTGGTTTAGGAATGRTATTCTCCAATTTAGTACTCCCACTAAAACCATGTGCTGCTCCACCTCCTTGCTGTAATTGGAGGCGCAAAAGGTAAAGATTATGAGTTGAGATAAGAAAAATTTACTGGAAACAGCAATGAGATAAGAAAATGAACAGTTACAGCAACAATATTAATAACAAAAGGTGCAAGAAAATAAACTATTCACATGCAAAACTCCCTGACAATAGAAAATACTGGATGGCTCCCTCCACCATGTTTTGCCGACAAAAGGAACCCCTTCTCCCCAGAAGAGAATCCGGCCCTGGCRATGACATGAGGCRGTATAGAATAACCTCTGTGCCCTGGCCGTGCTCCCTCCTGGCTACTGCAAAAATTAACCCTGTCCTGGCTGGAACCAGGACAAACCTACACCTCTGTTTTAGTGCATCCATTTCAAAATTTACTGCTTTCATGGGAAATACAACTCTGGCAAATTTGGCAGGTGTATCCACTGTTTGCAGAGGGAATGGTGCCATGCTTCTCCTCCACTTTGCACTAGAATCAGCATTGTCAATAATGGGAGTAAAAGCCCCAGTCAAAGTTTAGACCTCTTCCTGACTGCCTCAGTTCTTTCCATGCAGGATAACTTGTCAGTTGTTATACAGAAGCTAATAAAACTCTTCAGAATGTTTTTCATTCATCCATAAATCTGGTACTGTATTTCACTATTATTATTTTAGTTGTTACAAAATACGACCATGCAAATATCCCAAACTATTGGCCAAAGACTGCAGAAAACCAGAGGTGGAGAGAGCTGAGGGTAAAATACCTGAAGGCCTTTGGAGGAGAGACAGGCTAATGGGAAGGAGCTCTTGAAATAACCAAGTTTTACTCGAGCAGTGGCTCCAGGAAGTGAAACTTATGTCAGTTGCCCATGTGTATAGCCTGATTTGTGAACTAACATTTTTTCAACTAACACTCAGGTTATCTATGAAGAAATTCATAGTCTGTATTCTTTTTTCTTTCTTTTTCCCTGCTTTCCTGAGTAGCCCAATTGAAGTGAAAGTTTGGGAGTGGTTTACCCAAGTCACAAAACACAGTGCTTTGAAAGTAGTCTCTAAATCACGTCAAGCTCCCTGAACAGTGTGGGGTTGGTCCTCCTAGAAGTGTGTTTAACCTGAAATAAAAACTTTATAAAATCCAAGGAAGGGAATATAGAAACCTTTTTTTCCCCACAAAAAAAAATATTACTTGATCCCCAAGAGCTCTTAAGGAGCTGTAGGAAACACAGGTATTCCATTGCTGGGTTTAGATTTCCCAGTTAAACACTTCTGCACTGCTGAGAACAGGGTTACATCTGTGTTACTTGTCTTTAGAGAGGCACCAAGCTCCGCAAGTGCAAAGAAAGTGCTTCTCACCATGCAAKGTGGACACCCTAGGATGAGGTATAGGATCCTGAGCTGGCAACTATTTAGAACCAGAACAGATTGCAATTAATTGCATCAAACATTGGATTTTAGGGTTAATTGTGACTATGGCTTTCAGAGCTCAGAAAAATGCAACTATTGAATAATATCTATCCTGCAGGTTCATCAGCACAGAACCAATATCCAAAAATACTCCCCACAGAAATGTTCTCTCCCCTTCTATCATCTTAAAATGAAGGAGTCTAACTACAGCAGATTGCAGAGCATGAGGCACCTTGTGCATGAAAAATTACACAATTATGAATGTTTGGATTAGTTTATATGATTGACTGATCATCCTTAAGTACTTTATAACATAACCATTCCACAAATTAGTCTGATGTAATGTATCCTATCAACAAGTAATTTCCTATATGTTTGCAGTATTCTTTAGCAACTGCATAAAGTTTGCTAATGAGTTGTGGTGAGTAGATCATGATTCCCCTCCCTCTTTATTTCATAGGTTGGTGAGACCAGATGCAAAAAAGTTTGCACTTCGAAATCTGATCTGAGATCCAATGATTTCAGCATCGTTGGAAGCTTGCCAAGGGATTTTGAATTATCAAATTATGACTGTTATGGGAAGCCCATTGAAGTCAACAATGGGCTCGGGAAATCTCAAGCCAAGAACAACAAGAAGCCTCCTCCTCCCAAGCCTGTCATTCCATCAGCAGCAAAGAGAATCGATCTTTATGCAAGAGCACTCTTTCCTTTTTGCTTCTTGTTCTTCAACGTCATATACTGGTCCATATATTTATGATAAATCTTTTATTTATTTTTTCATATGTGTTAAATATAGCCCATTTCATTATCCCTTCCCAGTCATGAAGGCCACTGTGTGAAATTATTTGCATTTGCAAAGCAATATGTTGCATCTTGATGCCGTGCGATTGTACTGAACATATGGCATCTGAAATTTGAATGAAAGCATGACACTGCAATGTCTGTGCTCTGACCAACATTGTATATAAATGTACAGCATACATCCTGCTTTAGGAATATATATGAAGGACAATGCCTACTACATTATAAAGCTGAATAACGCTCTTCAGTTATTAGTAACACACAGAAATTTAAAGTGTTTCTGACAATGAAACTGATGTGCACGTTGAATATTATTAAAATCAGTATTCTAGTTTATGTAGTATTTAACAGCTTTTCTGCTGACTTCCAGAGGGAAAAAAACCACCCACCAAACACCTTGTTCTTGTATAATTTCAGCTGGCACTGTTGAAGAAAAAGCTAAGATGTAATTCATATTATTTAGAATTTGTAARTGAAGGCAGCATCAAATAAGCAGATCTTGTCTATGTGGAAAAATAAAGATCAGAGAATTACTAATTTTGTAAAATCAGCTCATTTAGGAGAAAACCCCCAACAATTGTGTCCATGAAGCCGGCACACTTCAGTGTGTTAGAATATGCTGACGATAAATCATTGGCCCAAATTTTAACTGCTGTTTCCTTAGGCACAAACTAGATACAATCATAAAAAACAAACAGGCCACTTTCTAGACTAAAGGTATCAGGAGTTTTGGAGAGGCATCACAAGATGCAGTTCAGTATTAGGTTCKTTACACATTTTTACATTACTTTGTCCTCTGGCTCAGCTTCTATAGCATCTGGCAAGCCTGCAGTATGTAAGTCACAAGTTTTTTGTTGTGTTGGACACTTCTTATTTGATTTGTTTTGTTTATCCCCTTGAAAGCCTTCATTTTAAACAAACCRGTTGTCAAGATGAAATCCCATTTTCACCACTAATTATACCTTTTCTGTTTGTGTGCTAGCTAGCACGTAGCCAGCAGTAGGAGTGAAAACGTGTCCAAAGGTCTAAGGGGCTGAGACTCATGAGCCCTGGTGTGCCTATGTGTTAGTTAATGACTGCCCTCACCAACTCATTGATTTGGCTGCTACRTTTTGGAGAATAAGGTCCTATGCATGAAACAGTTCTGATAGGAGACTGCTTTCCATTTTCCAGAGGAAACCCTATGGCATGGAGACTACCTAAACATGAGCTCCATGGTGTGCACAGGGCAGGCACTGTGGTCTCCTGTGGATGCCAAGGTACATCCCTTCATAAGGGCAAGTCATGAGAAGAATGCAGCCAAAAGAAAGCTGCATGTATGTAGGCATCTGAGTAGAGTGTGTTTCCTGAGAACAGGCACTTGGCCTCAGCCCATGAGAGTGTGCCATACAGAAATATATCTCTGCTTGTAAAGCTGGGGCACCACAGCTAGTTACAATATGAAAATAAGGCAGTTTTCACTAACTTCGCAGTTCATAAAAGCAAATCTGGACTGTTGGCTCCTCATAAGCTAGGAAGGGACTAATTGAAATACATGAAACCTTCCATTGTGTGGAAACAAACAATCCCACTTGTTCTACATTTCTGGCATGTCCAGGATGTGTTGAGCCAATGCAGGCCACAAGTGGACTGTTGGATCACTTGGGATTTTCCCACCACAAGAATGTTGTCCACATACAGTGATCCTGCACAACTGAAAGGTCAAAACTGGGAATGTAAGAAGAGAAACGGTGTGCCACACTGGATTCACTGGACATCTGGTGGACCTGCACACCCAGGGGTTTTTCTTACCACTGCCACTTTGTGATCAACAGGCTGGTTGCAACGACTYGATCTCATTGAAGAGGTCTGCTCTTCACAGTATGGTCACATGCTTTCCACCAGCTTCCTGGACACTGTCTCGTGGAGGTTTCAGGGGGCCACTCTACTAGGTGGCCACAGTTTGTCCTTTGGATTTCTTTCTGATTCAAAGAAATGGAAGGGAAATCRCAGATATTGAGTTGTGTTGAACCGGGACTGAGGGAAATGATATCTTCAAGGTCTAGTTCAAAGTTTTAATATTTCTGTTAGCTGAAGGTAATTGCAGAATTTTCAGAGACTAAGAAGCAATAAGGATAAGTGAAAGAGAGGAAGAAAGGGAGGGGGAACTTTTATACATACAGAATGGTATATTTATAGACATTATTTATTCTCATAGCTGTATTTTTTCTTACAGTACTGGAAGGCAAAAAAATAATTATCTTGTGTTGGAAATTATATGAATTTTGGAGATAATTTTCTTGTTAGAGCTCTTATTAAATGATTTATCTGTAATTAATGTCCACATTCTATCTGTAAAATCTCAATTATAGATTTTATTGTTAAATTAATCTTTGTTCCTTCTTGCTTTCCTGCTTACTTGAAGGCTTTTGTGTTTTATCATAAAACATTGAATCAATAATGCACTGTAATTGCTTTCCAACTCACACAAAGGGAAGCAAAAGGAATGTGTATTGTTCAGATAAAGGTTTTTTGTTCATTACAGCACAAAAACTAAGGCCAGAAGCAAAGTTTAACAGCAAATTTGAAACTAAATTTAAAGTGAACCGGTATCAGCTATAAAGTATTAATTTTCTTTTTACTTACACTAGATAATATTGCAGTATTTGTATTACCTTGGAATATATTAGCTTGTCCTACTGAGCAGCAATAATTGATTTATTTTATTTTTCTTCTTTTCACTAAAGGTCATCAAGAGCTTTGCATACCATCTCACACTATGGTCCACCAGCACCCTCTAGTTGTAAAATTCTGCCTGTTGACTGATTTCCAGAATAAGGTGCAAACATAAAACTATATAGGCAATATAGAATCTTAATTGATCATGATAATATGAAAGGAAAAAAATATTATTAAATTAAAAATAAAAGGGCATCAAATCAATGTACAGATGTAGAAATTTGTCATGGAGTTAAAATTTAAAAGTATAGAAATTAAGACATTCAGGTAGTAGCAAAGGTGAGGTGCATGCAGTGCAGATTAGTAACTAGATTAACTAGTTATGATGTCTGAACAAACCACACGATGGCAAAATCTGTTTTTGAGGGAGAGACCATCTGTGTTTCAGCTGACATTTACTTTAAGTTCTGCTGTTAACTGGTGGGAGAGTTACAAATTTTTGTTCTACCCTTAAGATAACCCTTGGTATTTTCTCGGTTCTTAAGCATCAAGGGGTAGTATTCAAATAGTTAATTCTGTTCTTTCATAGTGTCATCACCCTTTAGATATCTTTCTACATTTTTTTCAGGATTTTAAAGCACATCCAAACACTGCATCAGGAATTTCCATGGAGATTAATTAATTCATTTCTCAACTGCATTCACAAATTTAAGGTAGGCAATAAGTAGGGATGTAATTTGAAAAGTATATCAGCTGCTATGTGTTAATTCCCTGTAGTCCAAAGCTCATGTTTGACACCCAGTTTTAGGAGCAGATCTTCAGTGTGTAATGGCACCTCTTCTGTTTTTCAGTTAATTCTGGCTGAGATGGTGTATGTGAGCAGTCRGTCTTTTGAGTGAGGAAAGGAGTTTATTTTTGTAAGTGCAGTGTACAGAAGATTGACCACTGGGAAACACTGCCAAGCAGCTTTCATTCTTCAAAGTCTTCAGATTAATTTGGACTTGTTAACAGGGTAAAGGAAGATGTCTTTAGCACCCTATTACCCATTAAAGAGAAAGTAGCAATGCTGCCTTCTGGGTTAGTGTCAATGGGCATGACCACAGTGATTGATCTAGCTGTATAATCATTTAAAGGAAATGCACTTACAAGTAACCTTTATTTAAAAATATTTTACTCTGAAGAGACACAATACCTTACTTAAGCAGTCTGTTATAGCTGTTAAGGGAATCTATTAAGAGACGTTATAACACAGGTATAATACAGACCATGGTCTCTGCTTCAATTTAAGCAGCTTATCCTTATGGTTACTGGGGGATTGCAATGGGGGTATTTATAGAATATGTAGCATTGAATTATTTATTTCCAAGGGAGTGCAACCTGAATATATGCAGTGTCAAGTGATTTTTCAGGCTATTGAGATATCGTAGTGCTGCAATGAGTACAAATGAGGTGTGTAGCAGATAAGGGAATGAGAGGACAGTGTAACTTGATGCTTTCATATACTAATTCCGGGATTAGAGAAGATAATGTGAAAAGAAATTCAGATACAGAGAAATTGAATAATAGTGCTGTTTGTGTCTACAATTTAACTTGTGTCTAAAAATTTAGTTGTTTTTATATAAATCAGTTACCTTCTTTTTATATTACTATAAGGAATTAATAAAAAGCAGGAAAACTAAGCTCATCTGTGGTGCCCAAAAGATACAGAAACTAATTCTTTTCRTACGAAGCTATACACCTGAGTGAACAGTGGAATACAAAGAAAAATTTGAGGACATAAGTTTCTCACCATTGTGGTTTTGTCTACACCATTGTATCAAATCAATCACAAGCAGTCTGGGCTGCTTGGAGCACTGCCTTGCGTTTTGCCTTACTCAAGAAAGTTGCCCACCCCTGTTCTCCTCCTGCACCTGTCCTCCTTCCATCAGTGGGAATGGTGTCAGTAGGCATTTAAAATAAAGACTACCTGACTATTTTGAAATCTTTCTGAAAGCCCTTCATTGCTACCTGTATGTCTATGCTGCAGTCACTAAAATGTCTGCAGCTAGCGCAGGCTTATCTGTATTAGCCTTAAACTAGCTGTTTTGGGGAGGGCTGGAAACATCACCATGGTGACGGAGAGATCTGGCCGGGAAGCCTACCTGCTGGTTAGGCCGAGAAAAAATATACTTGGTGTTAACCCCCACAAAGCTTTGTGCTGCCTTGGCTGTTGTGCTGAAGCATTTGGTTTAAAGTTAACTCGTGTGGGTGTTCATCAGCCCGTGCCTGTGAACTGTAGGTGTGTGCTGCACCCACTGTGTGCTAGCACGGACTGGATCCTTCCTACGGGTGATGGGAAAGACGTCACTGTGAAATATTCTCTCCACAGCTCTTGATGATGTACAGGATTTCTGACATATTTAATTCCGTGCACTGACAAGAACATTCAGTGGCAGTGACAAAAAAATGCCAGTTTGCTTTCCTGAACCAATGCACGTGTAAATGAATGAGTTGGATTCACCCACCTGAGCATGAACGAGGTTGCCTCCTGAGTCTAGGTCATAGGACTATCCCTTTTATGAGCCATTCTGTTTAAAGTCCATGCCTCTAATAGTGAATATTAGATCACAATCTTTTGAATTAATAATGACACTAAAGAAACTAGTGAGACTAACAAGACTAAGAATGTAAAAATCCTTTTTGGCTTCCAGGTTGTCCGTGGAAGTCAACTCTGGTTTTGAGGGACACTGATCACTTTTCAGTATGGGATTTCTCAATATCTCAGTGCCTGTCAGGTTGTGGAGAACAGCAACCACTGACTCCCTCCTAACAGGGGAGGTATTTGGAGGGCCTTCAATTTTGTTAGTCAACTCATCTTTCAAGTATTGAGATAAATCTGAAGTCTGCCTGGCACTATTAGCTGTCACACAGAGGCAGCAGGTACATTAAGCACATGTCTCTTAGTACAAGAAAATTAATAGCCTTTCCTTTTACTGCATGAAAATACAGTTTACAGTGATGGAGACCAACCAATAAGACAACGTGCATTACTAAGGATTTCTCTCCCTTCAGGCAGTTACTTAGGCCACATAACTTGCTTTGAAAGGAAGAAATACGAGGATTGTGGAATACAAAGGATAAGGTATTGTATCACTGTTTTCCACCTGATGAGTTCCTCAGGCTGTGGCAGTGGGTAGTGTGGGGTTTTTCATATATATCTGTGTCAGTCTGTTTCTTTCTATGAATATTCACAGTGGGAGTCATTTTTTTACTTGAAGAAGCAAACTCAAAAGGTTTTTGGGCCAAGGAACCCTCCTGAGTATAGCAGGTCAAGTTGTTGTACCATTGCCTGCCACAAAAACCTTTCAGCTCAGGGGAAATCTTCTCTAACAGGATAAACTGCAAGAAAAAACCTCTGCTGAAACTGTGGCTGCTTCTGAGAGGAAAATCTGTGTGTAGGCAGCCTCTGTGCTTCCACCTTCTTTTGCTGTAGCACACATCATGATAATCAATAGTACGGTTTAGCTTTTCTGTTCTGCAAAGTACTCCTTTTATCAAGCCTGAGTTATTTCCTTGGCAATACACTTAAGCTATCCTACCTTTCATCTCTGTCCAGTCAGAGCAAAGATCATATGTGTGACTCTATCAGAGTTCGTGAAGGCAAGCCAGTGCCGATGTTCAAGAACACATGAATGGTAATATATGAGAAGACCTGGACCCACTTGTTTCTCTAATTTTAACCATTATGCCATTTCAGTTATGTCCCTATAACTCAGAGTATTCTGGTATTTGGATAACATTTCACTACATCCATTATATTTTTGAGTGAAGTTTGTTGAATCATGAATTTCCTGTCAAAAGCAGAATACAAAAAAAAAGTAGTCCATGTGACATTTTTTAAATGTTGATTTCCTCTATTAACCTTAAATCTTGCATTTGACCCAGAGGCTAGGAAAATAACGTTTCTCAGTGTTTAATAAGCCTTACATTGTCATAACAGATTTATCAGTGTCTCAGGCAGGCTCATTCTTCCAGATTAATTTGTTTGTTTCTTTGACTCTCAAAGGTCAGCTCATTGGAAAACACTAATTTGGAGACTGGCTATTTCAAAGGCATAATACTGATAGGAACTGACTGTAAAGACTAATAATTCTGACCAATACCACTCCAGCATCAGCTTCTGCTTTTGACAAAGCCTGTCTTGGTACCTGCTCCCACTTCTGAAAAATCTTGTTTAGCCTCAGCCTACTGGAGGGTGTAACATCTTTCTAGGCTTTTAAAAATATTTGTCTGATTGTATCAGCTTCTGAGGCAGCCCTGCTTCCACTCCCCTTCTGGATGTGCTTCAGGACCAGGCTATTACAAAAGCAATCTTTTTTTGAGCAAATACAAATGATATACAGCATCCACCATGAGCTACCATCTACTCTGTGAAATTAGTCTTTATTTAGTAATYCTTCATATTTTCTAGTTGGTTGTTTCACTGAGGTGCAAACTTCTTAAACACATAATTTTTAAATGAATAAACCCAAATGTGCATAATGGCAGGAGAGGATCACATCGGCCTTGTTTGTTTTCTGTGTACTTAAAGCTCTTACCTTGCTGTGGTCTTAAAGCCCAGGAGGTTTCAGAGGATGTGCTGCAGCTGAAGTCGTGTTGGCTGCCCTACAGAAGGTTGAACAAGGACAAGACCCCTTCCCCACCTAGGACCTGCGCTGTATAGCTACATTCAATGCAAATCAGCCAGGGGAAAACTCAGCTACGTTTCCCAAACCCTGTGCCACTGCAATAACATGTTCATCACATTCACCATTTGATGAGTTTTCTCACAACAGAGAGTCACTTTCATGAGAAAAATAACAACAGTGATGCCATAGTAATATTTCCAGACACTGCAATACAGACACTGTGAATTCATGGGAGTATTTTACACCACAGCTGTAGAGTACCGAATGTTACAAATTTTACCACGAGAGATTTTAAACAGCAAGTGCATATTCAAGCTGGCAGCACTTTATTACCTGTAACCCATAACCATAGCTTTATTGCTTTATTCATCATATGCTTCCATATTCTTCCTATTTCAAGAACAGCATTTTAAAATGGACATTTTTCTAAGCATACTAATTATTAAAATATATTGTGGTTTACCCTATTTTTTTTCCACAGGAACATAAGGAAGAGATAGTGTATTTTACATTAAAGCGCTCTTGCAGCAAGTTTGCTAGTGTCTGTGAAGAAAGTTTTGATTAAATTAAAGAGGTAGAAAAAAATTTCATGGAGTGTGCAAATGAAACAGCCAGGAATAAACCCATTTATGCAAGATTCAAGCTGAGAGTCTGATGAGCTTTGACAATTGGAATAAATTATTTTGTCTGAAAGGAGATTCCAGCCTTAAAAGACAGGACAACGTTGAATCTTTCAACAGTTTTCATTTCTCAGATGAAAATAAAAAACAAAGCTTTATTAAAAAGACCAAGTAGTCTTGTCCATATCGACCTCATATCTGCACACAGCCRTGAAGTTTTAATATGGTCTTTCTGCCAGTTCGTGCTTCAGGAATTCAATCGATGGAATTGTTTCTTCTTTGACCAAGCAGTAGAAGGACTGCTGCTGGCTGAGTGTGCACAGGCACAGCTGAGGGCACAGCTCTGTGCACAGCCCAAGCCTGAACATCGTGCGTAAGTGATGCTCTGTAGCTAAACACAGAACCCAGTAAGTAGAGGCAAGTGTCCCTTCCCCAGGTCTCCAGTGCAAGTTTGGCAGGTTATTTCCTCTATTTTCTTACATTCCTCTGCACCAAGTGACAGAGGACAATAAGATGGCTTTCTCTTTTGCCAAGGGGCTTTTGTTTAGATTGGGTGTGGCTGGGGCAAAAAATATTATCTTGCTGTATGTTGTACACTGCCTTAAGGCACTACTGGAATGCACACAGATAGTAATAAAAAATATTTCAATCATTATTAATCATAGATTCAGTGGCATAGCAATATCTGTATTTGTCTTCTCCCAGTCTTWACATTTCTGGTAGTCATCTGACTGATTTCAAGTGCCTGATCTTCCCCCTCATCTACATCGGCTTTCCACTGTAGTTCTTTCTGATTTATTGTCAGAGGAGAATCAAATCCACTGCATGCATGCATTCTTTCCTTTAATATTACTTCTTTCTGATATCTAAAAAAGATTCTTAAAATAACCTCACAGTTCCTTACTTGGATACAAATTCCACAGAAGATTCTGCAGAGCAACAAAGGAAGAAGTTGTAGCTTTTAAAATGATACATTTATCCATTTATAATTTAATGTGCATAAGCATCAATATCTATATTTAATATAATGGCATTCCTAGGACTAAGCCTTCTTGAAAATGGTGTGTCAGGTTTTAATAAGTTACCAGTATTTTCCCCTTCCATTATTAATATTATTTTGCTTGGCAAGTATGTGCAAAGTACATCYATATCAAACCATGTCTTTTTCCAGTTCCCTGTAAAATAAATCATCCCCTGCCATGGCACAGAATGGGCCATGGGATATTAAATCATCACAGAATCACAGAGTATTCTGAGTTGGAAAGGACCCATCAGGATCATCGAGTCCAACTCCTGGCCCTGCACAGGACACCTCAAAAGTCACACCATGTGCCTGAGAGCATTGTCCAAACACGTCTTGAACTCTGTCAGGCTTGGTGTTGTGACCACTCCCCTGGGGAGCATGTTCCAGTGCCCAGCCACCCTCTGGGTGAAGAACCGTTTCTTGATACCCAACCTAAACCTCGCCTGACTTAGCTTCAGGCTGTTCACTTGAGTCCTGTCACTGGTCACCAGATAGAGGAGATCAGTGCCTGTCCCTCTTCTTCCCCTCACAAGGAAGTTGCAGACTGCTATGAGGTCTCCCCTCAGTCTCCCCTTCTCCAGACTGAACAGATCCAGTGACCTCAGGCACTCCATATAAGCCTTCCCCTCAAGGCCCTTCAGTATCCTTGTGGCCTCTTTTGGATGCTTTCTAATAGTTTAATGTCATTTTTATATTGTGGCATGCAAAACTGTGCATGGGACTAGAGGTGAGGCCGCCCCAGTGCAGAGCCCTCCCTTGCCTGGCTGGCGATTCTGTGCCTGATGCACCCCAGGACATGCTTGTCTCTCCTGGCTGCCAGGACACTGCTGACTCATGTTCAACTTGCCACTGACCAGGACTCCCAGATCCCTTTCTACAGCACTGCTCTCCAGTGTCTTGTCCTATCTCTCACTTCTGTATACACAATCAGGATTGCCCTGTTCCGGGTGCAGAATCTGGCACTTGCCCTTGTTAAACTTCATACAGTTGGTGATTGCCTATCCCTCTAATTTTTTGAGGTCTCTTTGCAGGGCCTCTCTGCCCTTGAGGGAGTCAACAGCTCCTCCCAATTTAGTGTCCTCGACAAACTTACTTAGTATTCCTTCGAGTCCTGTGTCCAAGTTGTTAATTAAGATGTTGAAGAGAACTGGGCTGAGGGTGGAGCCCTGCAGAACGCCACTAGTGACAGGTTGGCAGCCTGATGTCACCCCATTCACCATAACCCTTTGTGCCTGACCCATGCGCCGGTTGCTCACCCATCACATGATGTGTTTATCCAGCTGAGTGCTGGACATTTTGTCCAGAAGGACACTGTGAGAGACAGTATCAAAGGCTTTATTGAAGTCCAAAAGGATTATGTCAACTGGCTTCCCTTCATCAACTAGGTGGGTTACCCTGTTGTAGAAGGAAATCAGGTTTGACAAGCAAGACTTCCACATCATGAAACTGTGCTGGCTGTGACTGATGACTGCCTTGTCCTTCAGATGTTTTKCAATACTTCCCAGACTAATCTTTTCCATGATCTTACTGGGCACTTAAGTCACATACTAGAGTAGCTTCTTCGATTACAAATTCAAAGCAAGTGTTGTCACATAGAATGTGCAATAAGTACTTTTCTTCAAAGAAAAAGTGTGATTAGTTGGTATCCAATATTTTATTAGGGCACTAATGCTAGTTGTGATCTAACTAGGTATGTTAAGTTAATTACTAGTAAATAAATTAATAAAAGTGGTACAGTAAAATATGGATATGTTTCTTGGGGTTTGTTAGCTAAATCCTTGAGGTGGGAAGCTCCTGTCAGGCAATAAAACTAGTCATTTCAAGGATGTAATCCAAAAGTAGTGTAGATAGAATCACCTGGGGACTGGCTTATACACAGGAAGTTAAAAGTGTGTGCCACACATCTGGCTGACTCATGGATTGCTTACTGCTGGGTTGTCTTTCATGGCTGACATTCAAAAGGAAAAGATTGCAGGAGCCCATGACGGGTGGTATTTTCAATCCATTTAACTTCACTGTCATTTCATGGGATATTACTGTAATTGATTATTCATATGTATCACACAATCATTTGTCAATAACACCAAATTTTCTGTTCGTCTAATGAGGCACTGAATTGAGATGAGCTATAATTAATAAAATTATAAAATAATCATATGATGAATGGGGAAAATTCCACTCTGAAGCATAACATTTATTCTACAGACTTTTATATTTGCAGTGCTGCAAGAAGCAAGCGAAGAAGCAATATTGCAATCTGCTGTCTTGTTCAGCAGTAGTGCTTGGAGTGCTAGTGTGATCTGTGATTTTTCTTAACTGCCTCAAATTACTGAACTCTTCTTGCTGTGAAGAAAATCTGAACTATTGCTACCATTCTAGTATGAAAACATCAGTAAGAACTGGATGATTCTGGATACACATTTGAGGCGAGAAGTTTCTGATCTCTTTATGTTTCCCCAGCTTTTTCTAAAGAAGGCCTTGTGTGTTTTGCGTAAGCTGGTTTCATTGCCTTTGACGTTTATTTGCTACAGCTGACCAATCTCTAAAATTAAGGTCCTATTTTGTTAGTACTACTAAAACCACAGGGAGCCCAGCAGAATACAGGCAACTGTTGGTGAGTTCTCCTGCAGAAAATGCCTTTCAGTGCTCTTACTTACGTCAGACACCAGCAGCAAAAGCATTTTTATAGTTTTAGTTATAGAAAGTGAATTCATTAGATAACATCAGAAGATCTGCCTAATTTAACAGGATGGCATTAATGCTATTTTCACAGTAGCTACAGCTGGTACTGGCAGGTTGGGTAGAACCAGGATTTGGGAGAGAGGATGTATCCCTGTCGTTGGCTCACATATTCCTAGCTGTGGCATAAATTGTCTCTCTGTCCATGTTTTCCTTTGTAGCTTGCTTAGACTTACGACAGTGATGTTTCCAAGGTAAAGAGTAGGTTGTTGTTAGGTGGTTGTTGTTAACTACCATTTTTGAACTGCCCTTGGGACCCCACCAGGTCATCTCTTTCTTTTTGAGCCCTTCATGCATTCCTTCATTCATTRGGCTGTGTATGTGTCTCTGTAGTGAAAAGAAACCAGAAATTTAAAATTTTTCAGAACCCAGCTATGTGTGCACATTACCTCTGTGCCTATGTCTTATTAAGGGCAATGGCATTAGCAAGGAGCAAGGTCAGTCTCAGGTTAAATGGCAACTCCAGAGACCACAATAATGACTAGCAGTTAGTATGTATATGAAAACTTTCCATTGAAACACAAATTAAGTTTCAGTAAAGACAAGCAAGCATCATTTAGATTGTCTTTAATGCCACAAATTCTGTAAGCARAAACTTTTCTACTATAAGCTTGTCTATTAAAACCTGTATTTAAAGCAGTTAGAAGGTTATTTTCCGCATATTTACTATGAAGTAGATGTATTTCTAGTCCAAAGTATGAAATTAAGTGCCTCATAAGAATTGTTTGGTTTTGTCTTACATTTCTGGTTTGTTTTTTTTTTCCTGTTGTAAAAGCTTGCCATTAACACCACTCTATCACAACTAATCTCTGGGAAGATATGCCAATGCAGAGGTGAAAGTAAAAATATCTGTGAACTAGTTCTGGGACTGAACAACTGAAGTCGTTTTTCAGAACTAAAAATAAAATTCTGTTGAGCACAACTCTGTACATTTCCATGCTAACTTGAGCAAGTTGTTTCTTGACAGAAAAAAACCCCCCTAAAATAGTAATTATTGATATCAAACAGGTAAATGGTGAAGCCAAAAGAAATTTCTGTTGTGGAAAGATCATAATGATAAGGATAGGAGAGCTGATATTTCAAATCACAATAGTCCTTTTAATCTTATATCCTATTTTTGATGTGGTTTTAAAAAATATAGTGTAAAATGTCTGCAATGGGTAATTGGAGAAAACAAAAACTTTCTATCCTTTGGATATTTCCTGAAGAAAGGAATTATTGTCTTGTCTCATGCAATTTTATCTATTCCTCCAACTTAATTTATTTTTAATGTTGCTAAGTGCTTGAACTCCATAGTAAAATTTCTGGAACAATTTTTGTCTTACTTATTTGTGTCATAAAATGAATTATTTTAACATTTGCTTCATGCGTTTTGTATGATTGATATATTTATTTTTTAAAATGAAAAACATAATAGGAACCATTTGACTGATTGGTGTTTAACCTCTTATTCACTATAACTTAAATTTTACTCTATTTTCCCAGTGACAGAAGCCCTGACAAAATTGTGAAACCATGAAAGTAATGTAAATAAAATGCACTGCAATAACATAACAAGTTTTTAAACTCAATATCTATCATGAACATCTTTCTTTTTAGAAGAAGATTTGTGGAGTTTTTTTTCACTTTTATAAATGAAATTAAATAAAAAAGAATAAAAAAATGCAGCTTGGCACAATGTGCTTAGAAATGAATCTATGCCCTAATTCTCAGTTACCTGTGGACACACTAAACCCTGTTACACTGCTGGTTCAGTGTAAAGTGGTTATGACTGTGACCAGTGGCATGGGACAAGTGGAACCTGATGCCTGTGTGCCTTCTGATGCTGCTGTAAGATTCAAAAGGGAAACATCCCTACAGAAGAAAAACGGCGCTTTCGTTTACTCCCTTGGTGACTGCAGTGAATTTTGTTCTCATTTACTGTGAAGGAAGCAGCAAAGCAGCCTGTTACCATCATACATCTCCCCATGCTGACAGCTGGCCAAATTGCCTGTGCTCCACCAAGCAGCCTGGCACGGGGCTCCTCAGCTCCAAGGGGTGGAAGGAGGTGACACACTGCTCTCTCCCCCCTCCCTGTGTTGGCCCTGACCACTTCGGTCCCCAGCCCAAAAGCAGGATTAGCACTGGTGGTGTCATTGCAGCTTTCCTGCTTGTTCAAAAAGCTCTTGGCCTTGAAGTTTTGTGCAAAGGATGTGAGCAAGATCATAATAGAAACAGTTCCAGACAAGGAGAGATTCACTCCTGCAGTGTGGAATGTTATGAGAAGCTGTCTTCCTTGGATTGAGGAGTTTAGCAGTTAGTTCTGCTGTAGTGGAAAGCATCTTTGCAAAGCTTATGTGGACACTGTCCTGAATCCTGTGTGAGGTCATAAAGCAAATTATAGATTTGATTAGCCTCGAAAACCACTATGAGAACTTCCATTCTCTATAGGAATTCAGTGTTCATGAACTAATTTTACCTGTTGGGATACAAAAAGAAGTCAAGTCTCTGATGCTAATCAGATTTGCAACAGGTTCAAATTTGAAAAAGATCAGCTGATTTCTTCAGGTTTCTAAGGTAAAAGGAGCAGGCATATATTTTATGAATAGTTTTTATGTATGAATGAAACATTAAACTGAGAATGTGTCTTCTCCATGCTGAGAATGATCATTACACAGTTCATTTCCCATGGGCTGGTATTTGCCCAGTGTTCTTGTTCGAAATACTACTTCTGCATACTCACTACAATGACAGAATCAACTTCCTACAATACTCATAAAGTTAAGTGCAGCCATAAGGAATATGTGACCAAGCATATACAGAGGTTTGACTATCACTTGTACATATTAGCTTTGGGTTTCAATCTGTCTGTAATTTGTAGGTGCAGAGCTGTATTGCTTAGGATTCTGAAGATGTGAGATTACCAYATGGTGCTGTGATTGCTAGTTTTGGGGAAATTCCTTCTCTTTTAACAGAAGAAAGGTCAAAGTCACAAGTGAGTAGAAATTAGAGAGTAACACTAAAAGTGTACCCCAGATATGTCAGTAGAGAGCAGACTATAACACTCTTGTCAGCTTGTATTTGCCTTTTAACATTTTAGTGTGTTGTTTATGAATCCAGGTAAGTGAGGTGGAGAGGTGATTTGACACTTTCTGGGGATTTGACAAGTACCATACCTCAGCAGGGAACAGTCCACCAGTATATGAAATCTGATGTCTTCATCATCTCCAAAGGGCCTTTCGTTCTGAATAACGAGTAATACATTTCTCACGGGTGACAGAAAAGGTGCAAGGCTACAGAAGAATTTCAGTGATTAAGAACTGATCTGAAAAATGGGGGTAGAGTTGATACTTCAAATATAGACACTGTCATRAAAAAAGGAATGAGAACATGATGAGAATAAAAAACAACACTGGAGTCAAGGCTGGTATTGCTCATGGAACAGATGGAAGAGGTGGTGGATGGAAAGAGAGAGGATCAAGGCTGGCTATTATAATCTAAAGCAAGAATCCAACACATTTGACTTAGCTGTGCTCTGCAGAGGGAATGCAGAGTAAAATATGAGCGTAAAATCAAAATAACCACAGAGAAAAGGAGATTCTGATGGCAATGCACTGGAAAACCAGATGGAAGTCAGCCAAGGAAGGAGACAGCAAAGAATAAGAGAGGTAGCAGGTAGGCAGGGAAAAATTAGGACAGGAATAAGAAATGTATCCCTTGGGTCTGAGACAAAGCAATGGAAGATTTTTATACCACTGGAAGAAAGGGGAAGATATTTCCAGACAAGAATCACGGATTTAGCATGCATAGTTTAATCTGGAAGTGTTTCTTTTATCTTTTTCCAGAGGCTTAATAATGTAATTTGCTATAATCTCAGTAGAAAAAATTGAAGTAATCTATAGCAGATTTTCCACACACGCGGTTAATTCAACATATACTTATGTGATTTTATTGGAAAAATAAATATAAAATTTCTTGCAAATAGAAAGAACACAAGTAGCTCAAATAAATACAGTAAATCCCAAATTGCTGTAAATTTCTCACAACCATTATCTAAGCTGCTAACAAACTGCACTGCCACAGCTACTACACAGCAAAGGGAAGTGAAAGCTGTATGATTATTACTAATTATTTTACATTAGTTATACCAGAAGGGTCATGATGTTGCTTTTTCCATCATCAGAATCATGTAATAGAAGGTAGCATAAACTATTCCTTAGAGCGTGTCCTCCCTAGATATATGTGCTGTTAATGGGAACAGTATGTGTTTGCTGATCAGAAGAGGAAGCAGAATGAGCATGGAAGATCAGGACGTACTTTTTATTTTTAAAAGGACTCTTGAGATCCAGAGTGAACATATGGGACTACACACTTCAAAGAAGATTTGGAACTTGGAACTTTCATTTGTATTTCCTCTTTATTTACACTTACTGCTATTTGAAAAAGTTCTGCAGATTTCAAAAATCCAAACACAATAATCTTTTTTGAAGGGAAGTATTTATTGATCAGCCATGGATTCAAAGGATTCATACATTGGTACAGCATTTTTGCATCCTACAAAATCTGCACATTGTAAGATTTTTTTTTATAATGAAGAAGATAATGAAAATAATTCTGAATATAAACCCCAAARTTTGATAGCATAAAAAGGCTGTAAGGCCCACTATAACCATTTAGTCTGAGCTCTTGCCAAGGGTCTTCTCAGAATTTAACCTTTTTCAACTAGAATTTTTAGAAAGAGTCTGGTTTTAAAGGAGCATTTTGCAGGTCTGAGGAATTCATTACACTGCTCAGAATATGCCTACATGGTCAATGACACATTACTAAAACAGCAAAACAAAAGATAAACTTTATTTCTAGTCTGAATGTGATGAATATCAGCATTCAAGAACTGAGGTTTTTACTCATTCATCTCCTGAAATGCTTTACACTATCAAAGTTACTTTTCTGAAGCATGTACTCCATGTCATCAAGCCATTCCTGAACTATCTTTTTGTTAAGTAGATGGAGTGATGGCTGCATGTTTCTGAGCACAAGGCAAAAATTTCCAGTTCTTCAGTCATTTCCAAGTTTCTTTCCATGTCTCATATGCAACTGCTGAAACATATGAACATTTAGTTGAACTGCAGCAACTGTCTCAACCAGAATTGTGCCAAGATGATTGCACAGGAAATGTATTCCTGATAAATTTTACTTCTAATTAGCACATATATCAGCCCTTTTTAACTTCCTCACCAACTTCCACCTTTCATTCAGAATATCCATTAGACAATACTAAATTGTTAAATCAAGTATAGCCATGATTCTTTGCAATAAGTAGCAAAGTCTCCTGGAGTTCTGTGGAATCAGGATTAAGCACTTAGGCTTTTCAGGGGTCTGGCATCTTATTATTCGATATCTGGTCTTCTGTCATCTGCCATTGTTTTCATTATTATTGCACTGCTATGTTCCATTCAACAAGTGATTGATGCTTATTATTAACAGCCTCCCTGTTGATGCTTTGTTCACATTCTGAACTAATGCATTTTTGTATGAGCTTCTTTCATGGATTTAGAAGAATGCATATAAGAATATAATCTTCTGTTTTTTAAGATTACAATTCTTACTTACCTCTTGCTAGATTCTTTTCCCTTGAGCAAAAAGTGTTGAATGTAATTCATAGTAATGTAGTCTGATTTTCTCGTGCACAGTGTTAATGAGTATGTCTATTCTTAGTACATGGTCATAAATTACTATCACCCATAAATTTCTTTTTTCTCCTTTGCCCACTTGCATCTTTTCGATTAGCATAGGATTGTTATAAAAAATAGAGAGTTGAAGAAGGCCTTTTTTTTAATCGACATTTTTCACTATTACTAAATTGTGATTAAACTGTTTCCTTGCTGATTGACTATCCCATGCTGCCTTTTTGTACTTATTCATATCAGTTGAAATCTTTTCTTTTTCCAGCACCAACAGTGGAATATGGCCACATAGTTTGACATTTTTTTTCTACATGTTCTGACGTGATGATACAAATTTGGAGTAGTACGTGCACATACATACACGCACACATTGTACATGATGTATACATATACACGCTCACAATTCTGAAATGGAAAAATATGCATCAGAAAATCAACAGCCAGGGCGGTATTAGTTGGGATTGCCATGGCAGCTGTTACTAACTCGCCACAAATAGTCTGTACAGAACCCCCAGCTGTAATTGGTAATTAACTTCTTACTCAGATCACTTTTATTTTGCCTACCTGCTATGCTATATTCTGTAGGTCTTTAACTTGAAAGGCATAGCAAAGGCACTGTCATGACAGAAACTGGGCTCAGGACCTTCATCTATAAACTGTTTGATTCAGGTAAGGTTGCTCATTTTGTAGTGCCAACTACAGTGGAACACAAAATTGGTAAAGCATTTACCCATACTTTAGTATAAAATGTAAAATAACATTTTACTGTCTAACCAGGTACAACATGCATCACCATAATTATTTTTACTGTGTCTGACAAAGGTCTTGATGCACATGTGGAATAGCACTYTTCCCTATGACACAAAAACCCACCAAAACCCCAAACCAACAAATAAAACCCCCAAAGCCTCAAGCAACAGCTTAAAGATTTAAATCGTTAAATTTAAATTTCCATAACTGTAAAGACAATTGATTCAAAACGTAGGATTCTTCTAGATTTCATTTTTATGTTTTACATCACCCTAATCCTTTTTTATTTTAGTTCATTATACAGTTGTAACGTATATTGGCAAATATGATTTTTTGTTTTATTATAGCATATTAAAATACAATCTTCAAACTGAGATCTTTGCTTCATTTTAACTTCATTTGTTATACATAAAGGGATTCTTTAGATCTTGGCGAAAAAAAAGCATAAGATTTATCTACGCTTCTGTTAAAGATTGGCAGTATTACACTGAAGTATTTATTAAAAGTAAATGTCGCTATATCTCCTGGTCCAGGGTGCAGCAAGGACKACCTGAATACAAGCTTTCTTCTGACAGCTTAATCTGTTGATTGTCACAGTGAATTCTGCGCTTTCACAGAATTCAGCAATAGGTTTTACCACAGAGTGCAAAACGTGATTTCTGGGAGAGACTAGGCTGGGGGAGAGAGCAAGGAAGGGCTGTAGAAACTCTGCCGTTCCACCCAGATAAGGTCATAGGGGCTATATGCTCAGGATGTTAAAGCTTGCTCTCTTTTTCAGGCTCATCTCATGTTGTGGGTGAGAGAGAGAARATGAGACAAGTACAGACAGAAGCTAGTACAGAATTTCCTGGTGAAATGACTCAAATGAAACAAAACTCATCACGAATTACTGATGAGAAAAGGGCCTCAAATTGTCTACTTCCTGTGTGTTCAGGATATGTATTCATATTGACATCTGAATATCTGAAGCTTCGAAACCCTTCTCCTGGAAAGGAGAATTAAAAAAAATTCATAATACTAAAGAAAAAAAAATGAAAAGGAAATGCAATGCAAGATCAGTATCCTTTCCTGTGTCGACATTTCCCATCGTTATTAACTAAAAAAAAATTAATAAAAAAAAGCCGGTAAATGACTATTTAATATCAAATTCATTGTCATGGTCACAGGAATGCTACAGTGCCTTTTCTTCTATAAGATGTGTGTGTGTGTGTGTGTGTGTGTGGTGCACAGCAACAGACTTCGTGCCAAACTGAGAAATGTTAAATTTAGCTTGCAGTAAATAGCATGTCTAGCTAATACAGCTGGAACCCATCTTGGAAAGAAAAAAAAATCCCCGTTATGCATGAAAATGAAATATCAGAATAGTTTTAACTCTTCCTGCATATTAACTTCTCTGGTTTGGGTACAACAGCTAAAAAAACCGCAAATTTGCTTTTCAGGTGTATTGGTGAGGCTGCTCCATCCTGGTGAAGGCCGGTGAAATAAATAAATAACCAACCAAATAAATAAATAACCTAAACCGGTGAGGCCGCTGTCCGCGGTGCTGAAGGGCGGCGGGCGCGCGGAGGGGCGGGGCGCGGCGCGGAGGAGGCGCGGCGGGCGCGCTCCCGCCGGGGCCGGTACCGCGCAGGCGCCGCCGCCGCCGCCTCGCCGGGAGCGCCGCCCGCCCGTTGAGTGCGAGGAGCGCGGGCGAGCGCGGGCGAGCGCGTGCGAGGGCAGGGCCGGGCCGGGCGGCGGGAGCGCAGCGGGCACCGCGGTACCCCCATCCCGCTGATCGCCGGAGCCGGGAGCAGCGCCGGAGCGGCGGCGGCAGSGGCTCGGACAGCGGCTTCTCCCGCGCCTGCCGCGGGGCTCTTTTCGTTCCTTCCCTCCCGTGGCTCGCTTGCTCCCGCCGGCCGCTCGCCCGGAGCGCACGGGATCTAATTTGCTGACTAGCGCGCTCCGCGGAGGAGGAGGAGGAGGAAGAAGAAAGGGCTGTTTCCGTGGCTTTGTGGATGCTCTACTTTTCCTGGAAATGCAAAAGATTATGCATATTTCTGTCTTCCTGGCTCCTGTGTTGTGGGGACTGATCTGGGGGGTCAATTCTAACAGCATACAGATCGGTAGGTGCCCGCATTTGGGGGGACCCCGCTCTTCTCCCGGCGGATCTCCCGATCCCTCATCCCCGCCGGTGTTACTCGGGCATTCCTGTCATGTCGCCGCGCGCCCGGTCCCACCGCGGTGCCCGCCAGGCGCCAGCGAGGTTCCCTCGCCTTTTCCCCGGCCACAGCGCCCGGCTCSCGCGCCCCCAGACACGGGACGGAGCCGCGGCCGGGACCGCTCCGGCAGCGGCGTTACCCGGCCCCCGCGCCCAGCCCAGCCCCGCGGCGGGCAGAGACCTGGCCCCGACGCCGCTCCGCCGGTGCCCCCGCCCGCCTGACGCGTGTGTGTTTCCCTGCAGGGGGGCTGTTCCCGAGGGGCGCCGATCAGGAGTACAGCGCGTTTCGGGTAGGGATGGTTCAGTTTTCCACCTCGGAGTTCAGGCTGACTCCCCACATCGACAACCTGGAGGTGGCCAACAGCTTCGCCGTCACCAACGCCTGTGAGTAGCGGGCGCTGCCAGCCTGCCGTGGCGGCGGGGGCGGGGCGGCTGCGAGCGGCGCGGCGGGGGTGGATGTGTGTGCGGGGGTGTGCGGGGTACGTGTCCGTGTGCGTGTGTGCGGGGTGCGGTGCCGCGGGGCAGTCGCCCCGCCGCCGAGCAGGTGTGGGAGTGCCCGGCCCCGTGGGAAGGGGGCGCGGGTCTCCGTGCGCCCCCCAGCCCTCCGGGAGGTGTAAAATGGTTCCCGGCGGCTCTCCCCGCGCGTTACGTAAGGCTGCGCGGTCCCGGGGCTGTCCGCAGCGCTCCCCCACCGCCCCAGGGCTGCTCGCGGGCTGCGGAGCCACCTCGCTACCGGCGTGGGCAGGGCCGGGGCCCCCTGTCGCCAGCAGCCGAGGGGGTGCGGAGCGGGCGGCTGCGGGGCGATCAGCCATTTTACGCCGCGCGGTGCTACGGGCTCCATCTCCCCGCCTCGCCGCCCGCTCGCCCCCCGCCTGGCGCGCTCTTGGGCGGCAGCGCTGCCGCCCGCTCAGCCTCGCCGGGAGCTCGCCGCCCCCGCGGCTCTCCCGGCGGGGCCGTGCTCCGGCTCCGCCCTCGCCTCGGCGGGGCCCGGCCGCACGCGTGCCGCGGGGCGCTGAGCACATGCATTGCGCGGCAGGCGAGGGGGAAGGCGGGGCGGGGCAGCGCGGTCGTGGTAGCGCGAAGAGAGGAGCCCCGGGCGGGGCGGCGGGTCCCKCAGCGATGTTCGCTTCTGCCTCCTGTCGCTCGGCGGCCGCCCCAGTCAGCGGCCCGGCGGGTGCCGTGTGACCCCGCGGAGCGGTGGGGCCCGCCGGGAGAGGGGTGGTGCGCGGCGAGGGGCTGCTCGTGCTGCTGGTGGGAGCGGGGAGCCGAGGCCGGCGTTCCCCGGGAGATGAGGGGTGCCCGCCTTTCCCCGCTGCCCCCCTGCCCCACGTGCCGGATTCAGGCGAACGCGGGGTCCCGCCGCGGCGCGGGCGGCAGGGAGTGGGGAGCCCGCCCGGTGCCGTGCCGGCCGCTCCCGCCCGGCGCCGCGCTCCCCCGAGGCGTTTTCCCGTCCCTCCTGGGTAAAAGACGTAAGCGACGCTGAATCTGGAGGTTAACTGTCAGCAGGAGCAATTTCCCTCCATTGGCGACCTTCTTTTTTTCTTCCCCTTTCCCCGACTCAGCTGCGTTGTGGTAGGTGCTGTGGTGCTGAAAAGGGGCAGCTTAGCACAGTCGCTGGGATAGGTGGTGCAAGAGCTCAACGCAAGGAGTTCTCAGTGGCATGTGTGAGGATAGGAGGGTACAGCATACATAGCTATAGGCAAAAAAGGTCAGAGCATGTAATCAGCCACAGCAATGCTAAGTCGTTAATCTTTGCAAACTGCTTGGATAGTTCTTCGTTTYATAGGTAATGGGGGTTTGCATCAACCAGAACTGCATGTGGTCAGAATTTACAAATGATTTCACCTGGACTGTTGATGAAGTCAGTGTAGCAGTCTATCTGGCATTCTGCAAAAATGTGACAGGTCTTTCTGTGTTCCTCAGTTCTGTGAAGTTAATCAAATCCTGAAAATGATTTGTGCAAAAAAACAGATTTTTTTTTTTCCAACTAGTACTAAAGACAAGCATAGTCACCTTGTCTTTTTGTGAAAGTAAAGATTACATGTTTTTCTCCAAGCCCATCAAGTTCTTTTGATCAGCCTTTGTGTGAGTACATTAGCCTTGTTCTTGTCTTCCTTGGACAACTTTTACAATATTCAGATGGTATGTGTAGGCTGTAGGCTGCAGTGGCGGACTTCGAGGCTTCCAGCAGAAGGGAGATGCTATCCACGTTTTGGATTTTCCTTTGTCTGAACCTTGTCCAAGGCTTCAATTTTCAAGCAGTTTGGAGAGCACCAAATTAAGACGTGAACATGTACTTGTGTTTTTATCACCTCAGTTACTACGGGTGGTTTAGTCAAAGCTATCTTGTGCCTTGGATTTAATTGACTAGTGAAGCATGTGCTAAAAGTATGTACAGTATCTCTTCGATTAACTTCCCAGAAGGGTTTGATTTGAGAACAAGGAGTTCTGAAGACAAATATTTGCCATACAAGAAGTAGAATTTAGGAGTTGATTGCAGAGCACTGCATGCACAAATGGTTAAGAAGGATCAATTTTCTTTTTTCCCCCTCTATGCTTGTTCTCATTTGAAATACTGAACATTCTGCAGGTTGGTTTTGTTAGGGTTTTTTTGTGGGGCAAGACACGACAGTATTGGGGTTTTTGTTTTTGTTTTTTTTATTTCTAGGATAGTGTACAAAGAACTTGTGTCCAAAACCACCACTATCAAACAATGCAGTTGTATAAGAAGGTCACAGAAATATAGGATAATATGAATCTGAAAATGCTTCAGTATTTACCCAGGTATTTCGCTCCAGAAAGGTGATTGTCCTTCACAGAAGAGTAGTGGCAGGCTTATACCATAATAGAAGAAGAAGTGACCTTTCTCTGCCTCAAATCGACCACTGAAATATTTTGGCTCTTGATTTAAGCCCCCAAGCCAGACGTATTTCAGGCTGCAGGAGCTTCGGCCGGTTGGCAGGGGCGGGGTGCAGCCCTGCTCGCTGAGCAGGGTGATTGGTTCTGACCTGGCACCGGCAGCGCCCGGGGCTCCACTTCGCCTCCCTCCTGGAGCTCGTCCTGCCTCCCTCCCAGCCCTGGTAGCCTCAGGGAAACAGCACACTACTCCATCTGCTTTTAAAAATAAACAGGCAAACAAAGACCCTACTGTAAGAATATGTAAAAGACTTCAAGCTGRTTATCAGCACTTGCTTGGAGTCTGTTGATGGAGCAAATGGTTTTTAGATGAATTAGTATTGCTGGTACAACTTTTAAATTAGGTCCCTAAACTTCAGAAAGATGGTCATGTACCCCTGAGGAGTGTTCGAAACAGTAAGACTGCTCAGTCATTTGAAGGTGGCCAGAAAATGGCTGTAGCAGTGGAGTGGACACTCTGTGAGTAGGTAACCTTAACACATGTAATGACTTGGACTTCAGTGAGAATTTCCCATCAACACCAAGAGATAATGTCATGACATGTTGCATGACAGCAAAATGGACCATAGTTTTACTGATTTTGACCAAAGTGGGTGGGCCACCTTCACTTAGCCCGGGAAAGGGACATAAGTCAATTATGTTCAAAAAACAGCCATAAAAACCAGTCACTTCAGTTTGTTGGACTGTTGCAACTCTTCAAAGCTGTGTTGACAGGTCATTGGGAGTAGCTGTTGGAATCTAAGGGTACTTCATAAGTCGGCATCACTAGGAGGCTTAATGGTTTCGATTGAGAGGTGGTGCTCTTTTTTTCAGAGTAATGGCACAATTAAGAGCAGTGTTCGCTGCCATGACTTCTGTTGCACCCTTCAAGAGGAATGGGCTAGGCTTAGCCCTGTGTAAGAATTCTTGGTTCATTCTGACAGAACCTCTTTGGTTCTGTTTGTTTGGTTAAACAGCTGGACAAAGGTACACCACTGGAGGCAGTTCACAGGGCAGAATTGGAACATATCCAAACCACTGGACTTCATTGTCCTTCAGCACAGTATAATTGTATGTAGTCTAATTGGAGAAGTGTGGACCATCAGCGATATCAGATTTTTAAAAAAATTCTGAATTTTATCAAAACAAGAAAAGAGGAGACTGATGAAGATTAAATCCTTTCCTTTTAAATCTGCTTACCCAACAGCTTCAGGGGTAGTTGTAATGTGTACTCACGTATTTTAGCACTGAAAGGATATTGGAGTCACTTAAAGAGATGTTTCCTATGGAGTAGGAAACTTCCTATGTAGTACTGTAAAACTGCCATAACTGTAACAAGTTTTTCGTACAGTAGTTTGAGCACAGAGGTAATATATGTACAATCTTGGATGTTTAATCCTGATGGCTCAAGAGCCAGTGTTGAGCTTTTCTGTTTTAAATCAAGTCTTACAGCTCTGCAGGGATCACTGCACCATGACATTGTGACAAGGGGATGCTGATTCATGCATAAACCTTAGATCCTTTCATTATATCTTCAACCAGCAGCTTTGAAAACCTATGAATATCTAGCATGTTGCAACTTGAGAGTCATGGCAAAGGTTTCCCCAACCATTTTGGAATATAATGCTAAAGCTTTCATTCTTAAAGAAATAGCGTTGAGCATATTGCTGGCAAAATGCTTAAAGAATAAGCAAAAAAAATTTATCCTTTAATGGGAAGGATGGAAGAAATTTAGATGTGTTTATTTGAATTAAAATTACTGTGGACCAAGCCTAAATGTATTTCACAATAAATAATTAGAACTGATTTTAAGGAAAGAAGGAATTTATTAGCTGCTTGTGTTTCAGTTCATTTGTATTCCTGGTCCTTCTCATTTCATTTTCACTATAAAACATTTCTCAGGCTCAGTGAGCAGATGTGAAATAGGTTCTGTGCCTCCTTGTAATTAAAATGGTCAGGATCAGATGGGTTTCTGCAGTAAAATGGTACGATAAAACCAGGATGTAGCCTAGAGTGGGAACTCCTGTGATTTTGCTGTCTCAAGACATTTCTTCCCTCAAAATTGATCTCTGTAGCAAACTTTAAACATTATTTTCCTCCCGAGAGTTATTCATAAAGAAACCTGGGGTATTTATTGTGACAGTGCTGTCCCTGCTGTGCGTCTTTGCGCCTGGCTCACATACCATTTTCACACAGCCGTGGTCCAGAATGTGGACAGGTACAAAAACAACAGTTTTCTCTTGCCTGCTTGACTTTTCAAATTCTTATTACGTGATTATTGCATTAATTTTGTCCATAATATATGAAATAATTCACCATGTGGTTTTGAATATAGTACAAATATATAATTTACTCTTAAAAATCTGAAAGTGAGTTATATTTAATAGTAGTTTGTGAGTCGTATGGCAATCAAGCCTTAAATATGCCAATCAAGCTTGTAAAGAAACCAATATTATCAATCAATCTCTTCAGTATATTCATGTGTTTGTATGTGATTTTATTAATATATATGAAAATATAGTAACTTTTTTCTATTTATGCTAACAAAAGTTTTGATTTACACTGACTTTGATAGGTGTGATTGACTGCACATAGTTTGGGAATGTACTTAACTCCTTGTGAACATAAGACTTGCTTTACTATCCAGTGTGTGTTATGCACCCAAACCAAGCACCACTGCACTAAGGGATGCTGTTACTGCCGATTTCATTAGTCCTTTTTTCAAGCTTCTCATGCTTAAAATATTTTTGAGAATTAAGGCATGTTTAACAGATAAATAATTTTTTTTGAACAGTCGATAATTATTAGGAAAGTATATAATAACTGGAAACATCAGTTTGAAAATGCATTAAGCGGGTGAAGACTGTTCTGTTATCACAACGTTGAAAATTCAGATAGCATAATTTGTCAGGCATCTTCTGTGAAAATATGATTATATTGTTAAGAACTGTTTTATTAAGGAAAACATAATTTTAAATTGATACATTTTTTCTATATGAAGATAGGACTAATTTTTAGAAAACTAAAAAGAGGACGTAACCCACAGTAAACATAGATGTGTATATGTACATATATTGATAGATATGTATGTGTGTATACACAAATGTGTATATAAAGGTACGCACATACGTACTTTAAATAGCGAACAGTAGTGTATTTTGAATGTCGGATAAATAAAAAGCAAGACATTTGTTAAACTCTACAATTCATTTTCTGAAGAGGATCATCTCAGAGCACTTACTAGTGAGCTAATTTATCTCTTAAGTTGTGTTCTCATGCCTGTGAACTGGGTGCATGAATTACTAATTTTTTATATTGAAGGTTCATGCCCATACTCTGGAAACAATGTTGCAAAAACTCCAGCCAAGGAATGTCAGCTCAGACTGAAAATACCACTAAAAATATACCCCAATAGGTAAAAAATGCGGTTGTATAGATCAAACTCTATATGTGTATCTGAATGGGCTTTTCATCTGACAGTTAACTGGAACTTTTATTTCTGAAATGAACAAGATTTTTCCTATTATTTTATAACTGATCATTATATTTATCAGAAAATGAACACAGTGGCATCTGCTTTTAGAAGACTGTGGGCAAGGGATTAATTCCTTTTGCCAAATAGGAATATCTTTCTGAAAAGATATAGGGCAGAAGTCTTGATATTTTTATACAAAATATATAGGTTTGTGGGGCATCATTATTATTTTGTCTTGAAACCTTGATGTTTTCCTTTAGTAAGTTCATAAAGAGTTTGCATTGACTACAAGTGCATATTAAGTGTAACCTTGTTAAAACTGAAAAAGAACTTTTAGTTAAATTAGTAAATAATTTCAGTAATGAATTCTATGTGGATAAGCAATAAGAAGTGAATAAAATCATCAGATAATCATAGTGAAGGCATATTTTAAAACAGCTTAACAGTAAGGAGAGCAAGCAGATTTTAAGTAACCACATGTTGAACAAATTCATATTGCACCATCTAAAATAAATAACTGTGCTTAAAATACAGCTATTGTATTTATTTGGGTGCACTTAAAGTGGTATAGATGTCTTTTGGAATACTGTTTGTTTTTCTTTATCTATCTGTATATAGGACCACCACAGAACAATTTTTACGTTCTAATGCAGCATTGCTCTACCTCCTTGTTAAACAATTATTCCACCACAAATCTTTGAATATTTTTTTCTTCTTTTTTATTAAGAAAGGTTCTCAAATCGCTCACTTTATGGGGAGTTTACCTTTTCCCCCCAAAGTTCCCATTTGGGAAATGAATATAGAGAGTTAACATTCCTGTCCTGAATCTGATTTAATGTACAGATACTTAATGCATTTAAATATGGCTAGTCACATTATGGAAGGGTAAAAAAAAATTACAAGACAGAGATATTCACTGTGATTCTGCAGCAAGGTGTAGTTCAGCTCCAGCTGTTACTGTCTCCCACCACCTGCTCCCAATACTGACTCGGAGAAATTAATGGGATTTTTTTGAGGGTTGAAATGTTACATGCGGTTCAACTAAAGGTGACAGACTCAAGCTAAAGAAATGTCTTATTTCAACTCTAATCTACTATTTTATTTGATACCAGAGGAAAAAAATTCAGGTCTATATTCATTATCTTAAATCAGTGTGGTTGTTTTGTATGTTTGGAATGCTGTCTCTGTAACTGAATTGCCAGTCACTTCTGTTAGTCCATGAACGACTTACTGGGCTCTATTGAACATGGAAATAGAATCTTCATTGTTTAACTACAGAAGATAAGTGCGTTTGCATTTCACTGTTAAAAAGAAAAAGAGTACTTTGCTATTTGTGTTTTAGAATGGGCATATTTTTCCCCTATAATTCTTCCAGTGAACAACAATAGGGCAAAATTCTGTAAAATGTTCAAATGCCCTGACTCATAAACGCGTAGTCATACGACTGTTAGAAGAGTTTCAAAGTTCAATAAGGAAGAGGGACTAATTGTATAAAATGTTCAAAATAGGTATATGAACATGGGCTTACTATGCTATATCACCTACTCAGTTTAATTTCAATTTCAGGTAGTTAATATTGGGAAACAAAACATAGTTGACTTGATGCTGCAATTTTTCAGGCTGCTGTGGGTAAGGCTGTCTCATACCACTGTAATTCTTCTCAGTATAAATGTGTTTAGAAGTTTACAAACATGACTTGGGCTGGAAAAGATGCCTCTGTTTATTACAAATGGTGTGAACTGATTTTCTTTCACGCACTTTGAAGATAACAAACAACAGATTCTTTCTAATCACATGGTATAATAGAAAATTTAAATGGCAATGTGCTAGGTAATGCAGAGATTTTTATCGTCATCTGTATGGGGAAGACTGCTTTCAGGGCTTGTGTGAGCAACAGGGTGAGAGGGCTCAGCCGGACAGCTTTGCAAGTCCTTTGCAGCGTGGAGAAAGGATTTGTTTTCTTTGGTTTTCTGCCTTTTATGAATGTATTTGGAAGTTGTAAGACTCTGGTTTAGATCCATAAAATTAAAAGGCTAATATGGTTTACCATCCCATGTAATGTGGATCTAAATTATTTGAATGTGTTGCATTTCCTTGTATATGTGTAAACTATCTCAGAATGTCTGTAAATGTATACTGATGAAACAGACTGTACAGCTCTGAACAAGTAAGATTAATTTGTTCAATAATCTTATAAATCTTTGAAATTGATGTTGTTGAAGGTTAGCTTGCTCAAAATGTTTCTTCCTGATACTAGTTATGAGCTRTTTTTGACAAAATGTCTTCCAAGCCAAAATGCTGATTTATATTTTTTTCTTTATTTTCCCCTCTGTGAATGTAGCAAATTCCATTACACTGTACTATTACAGTCTCAGAGGGGGTTCTTCATACAAATGTGGGTTCCTGCAAGCAGCAAAATGTTCCTGCATGACTATACCTTGGGCAGAGACCTACTGATATTTGAGAGTTTATTCCAGGTGTAATGTTTGTAAAGCAGGGTGAATAATTTGCATGTGTAGTGCATACCATCTGCATGCTTAAATAAGCTACACCAATGTTACTTATAGCAAAAGCAGAATTGATCCACGCTGGAATTACAGTGAGTGGTTAGGAGAATCACGCAGGATGTAACTCAGCTGCTTTATTTGTCTTGTCCATGTCAAGTGGAAGACCTGAATTTTAACCCTTTAATTTTCCAGTTGCACGGCCTTAGTGCTTGGCCATTTTTGTGTTGACATCAGAATCCTTCTGTCTGTTACTCTTCTTCATTTTTGCCGCCTTGATTAACTTTTGGTGAAGAAAACCTTCTTACGTTTTTCTTGATACAGGAAGGAGGAAAGTAACTTTGAGGTTTTGGGAGCAGGAAGACAATTTCTTCCCCTTTGTTGTTACTATGATAAAGCATAGAGGAGAAAAAAAAGACAGTGTTTGGAAAATTCAGTTATATTCATTTAAACAATTGCTGGACCAAAAAATATTAGTGGGCCAGATTCATACAAGCTTTAAACTTTTGAAGCCATTTTAAATGAACAGTTGGAAATATAATCATATAATTTTATTATATTGAAAGACTAGATGGATTTGAGGGATCAGGAAGATGAGAATATGACTCACTATATATTACATATTGCAGTATAAGTGTGGTTTTAATTTCACTCACAGCCTTACATCTGCTCCATCTTAAGGTGCTTTCATTTGGTGAGAGTGGAACACGCTAAAATTCTGAAAAGTCGTGACTGAAAAGTCATTCAGTCCTTTCACTGACTAATTGGATTTGTTGATGTATTCAGCAACCTGATCCTGTGGTCTGGAGTCCAGACCAATAAGACCACGGTATTTTCATTCAAATAAATGGTCAAGCCTCTGCTGATGGTAGTAAGAACAAAACCAGGTCAAAAAATTATAGTAGCTATTTTTTCTGTATAAATGTGGAAAATTGGTTTCATTTTTTTGTATGTGGAAAAGGACAGGGATTAAATAATTCCTCAATGGGACAATACTGTTTGAGCACCTATTTGACCTACAGAATACTGTTTCCAAACTTGCTTGTATATGCTCATATAAGACCCCACGTTTCTTTGGTTGCTTGGTTGGGTTTTTTTTACATATTGTACACATTTCTTAAATTCTTTGTCAGGATTCAGTATGGAAATCTTAGAAAAAATTATTAGACCCTTTCAACTGAATATAAATATGTAAATAGAACCGCTAGCTAAAAGGGGAAAGATTTGGTCTATGCTTGTGTAGGTGAGGGGAAAGAACATAATGCTTACTTCTCTCTTTTGTTTGCATTACCTTTTGGATGTTATTATTAGGTGAAATCTTCACATAAACTTGAAATTTTGATTTTCTCTTAACTCCTGTTTTTACTTGTAGTAAAATGTTTTTTAGCTTAACTTTATAAAACTGAGTAGCATACTTCTGCTATAAAAGTAAGCAAGCATCGATGGGCTGCAAGTACTGATTTTTTTATTAAGTGGAGCAATTATTGTTTCTTCAAGGCTCTCTCTGTACTTCTATTTCAATATGATAAAACCAGAATATATTCTTCAAGGTCTCCATATGTGGAGGCACTTTAAATTCTCTTGCAGTTAATATTCCTGAAGACCCAGTTTGTGATATTTGCGCTATCCTGTGTGACCTCAGGAAATGTGAGTGTTCTTCAAGTTCTGTGGCACATCTGGCAGCCTATGAAGGTCCTTCAGTGTCTGAAATAGTGCTTGGAACATGCACTTTGTAACTTCAATGATTTCCCGAGTTTCATGAGAAAAGAGCAGGTCTGTAAACACCCAAATGACTTTTAGGAACTCTTGACATTTTTCTAAGTACTGTTGCAATTTGTTGGTTTTTGTAGTGGAAAACACAGATCATATTAAGTCATGACGTAGACATTCCAAATAAACACAGGTTCAAGGATGGTATATGCCTGTTCCAACATGTTAAAGAACCTTCAGTGTTATTAAATCTAGTTTTGTTCTTTGGATGCAAAAAAATGATTCACTTCAAGATTTTTGTTTGCTTTTCTGTATGGAAGTGTTTCTGGCTTCCTTTTGAACCTGTAAATACAGTGTTTTTGTCAGTGTTGTGACTCCTAGCATTACTTTCCATTTTCTGGTGCACAGAATCATGATTCCCTATGCCAGTGTTTCTGGCTTTATGTTGCATTCCAGGAACTTGCAGTGTTCAATTTTTGCAGTATTTCATTGTTGCAATACATAGAAGCCATTTTATAAACTAACTATCAACTGCCTTAAAAACCAAACGTGTTAGGAAACCTTCACTTGGCTCGTTCGTTTCTTCATATAGGTGATAAATTTCAACAGTGTAGATTTCATTCTGAAGTTTTTTTATTCCTTCTTTGTTTGGTGGGTTTTTTTCCTTCTTAGGTCCTCATAGTGCTTAAAACAATTCTCCAAAACTAGTGTTGCTACTACTGGATTATTAAAAAGACTGTGAAAGCAATTGTGGTAATTATTTAACTGTGACACATTGGTCATTTCATAGCAAGAAATTTGTGCCTTTAAAATTGGATTATTTAATAAATGTCCTTTGAAACTTCCTGAGGAAGCTAGCAATGTTCACCAGAACATGGTTAACCTAGTCGTATGGATTGCTTAGCAACTTTTGTTTTGTGCACTGCAATTTAACTGTATTTGCTTTTGATCTAAACTTTTTTCCACTTCAAGAAAAATTCTGGCATTTTTTTGTGTAGGGTTTTTTTTCCCTCCTTTCATTTYGCCGACCAGCTAAATGTACCAAAAGTAGCTGTTTCAGGAATCCTGGTCCATCTGATTAGGATTGTCTTCTGGTTTCAAGATTCGAGTTTAAGAGCTCCTTGCTCAGTGACTGCTTCTGCTTAGGATACAGATCCAGCGGGTGATAGATGTAAAGTGGGGGTTTTGTTTGCTTGTTTGGTTGGTTTTCTGAATGCTTAAAGTACTAGAACTCAAGACACCTTATCTTGTTACAGAGCAGTTTCTTAACTGTGGATGACAGACCAAAGGAGAGGCTGTGTAACTTGACAAGCCAGGAAGATGTGTCCCTCATTTTTGATATGCTGGATTTTGATTTGACCAAAAAAATATCTCATACGGTTCAGATTTGTTCTACACATCCTTTCAAATTTTTAAGCCAGGGCAGATGTGCACATTTCAATTTATGTTGCTTCTGGGAATTTCTCATTCTCTGATCCTTGGTGGCTTTATCTACTTTTTGTGAGTCCTTACTAGCTGTGGTGACATCTCCAATCCTATTCCATAAAGTAGGCCAGTACAGACCAGTTCCCAAAGTGATTTGGAAACTATGGGTATAACACTGTCATGTGTACAAACTAGGAACATCCAAGTGTCCAGGTATAGGTCAGAGATCTCTGTTAGTCAGACTCAGAGGTGAGACTTAATGCCTCACCATGAAATTGGCAACAGCACCTAATGGAACAGACATCAAGCCAGCCTGAGCGACAGAAAGCTGCTATTTAGAAGCTTCCAGCTTAAACAGTTGAACTAAAACTGTTCCTTTCCTGACCGGAGCTCTGAGGCAAGGGAAGTGGGATTACTGTCCAGAAGCTCCTGGACAGTATAGCTTTCTGAGCTATAATGGGTTAAAGCACTCTGATTGTGATGGTGCTTTGGGTGCTATGCTGATCTGCCACCTTTGGTGTGAGTAGTCCAGGGGTGTAGAAACAAGTGAGAGAGCCTGGGAGCTCAGAACATGGTAGAGAAGAGGAGCTGACTTTTTACCTTTTCTTTGGAACAAGTTTGGGCCAGGGTGAGAAGAATATTTTTAAACATGTAAAAAGAGAAGCAATTATACAATCGGGTCTCCTTTTCCCTGGGATGTACTAACCTTAGGGTTTCTCATTAGATTGTAGTGCTTTACCTTAATTTATACTAGTAGACTTGTAGTTTTGAACCTCATATTGTAGCAGAAAATACAGCTTTTTGCCTCCCTTAGGAGGAATTGAAATGTTTTTGAATTAGTTTCTTATTGTGCTGGAGGTACAGTTGGTAAGATCTGCTGTATATTTTAGGTGGCTGTTAAGGCTGTTTGTATTTTAAGTTGCACTGCCTATGTTCAACATGGTACTTGCTATTCCTGTGGGTCTAGTCCCTTCATTGTTTCTAGATTACATTTATGGTAGGGAGTTTAATCTCTAGAGTTCTGCATATGTTCAGTTCTGGCTATGTGGGTAGATATTTCTTCCTGTTTAGCTGTTAGGACAGCTACATTTATGGACACTTAAGCTAATGGGCACTAGATTTAAAGATTAGAAACCTGTTGAACAGGATGTTTTCTATGATGGATGCTGAACTTACGATATGCTTCTCATGATCTGTCAGACAGTCTGTTTCATCCGAAGTATTTGCTGAAGGAGCTGGTTGGAAAATGAGAAAAAGAATTATTTTTAGGAATTTTATTTTCCTTTCGGTCATCAGGTAAAATAGGATTACCTTGCCTTTTTTCTGTATAATCTTCGTGCCGGGAATGATTAATTCATATCACGGTTCATTTCTCTGAAAGGGAAAGTGGGAGATAGCAATAAAGCACTCAGATTTTTTTTTTCCTCCCCTTTTCGGGATTACTGAGCACAAAGAATGGAAGTTCAGTTTAGGGTAGAGTGCATAAGAAAAATATGTTCCTATCACCCTTTAGAGGCACATAATATGTGTTATATACTATGCTGATTTTTCTTTTCTTGTAGAAACAGGAAGGAAAATTTCAAGGAAAAATGTGCTTACAAACAAATAAAAGTCTTGTCAAGATCTGGATTATTCATACATAGGATGAAAAGTGAGTCATTTAAACCTGCAAGTCAGAATAATACCATGAATAACTGTAGTGGTATGCTGTTGAATAGCAAACGAGGGCATCAAGAGATAAATGAACAGAACCGCCTAGTTCTGGTGTGCCTGTACCTTTTTACAGGCAATGAAGTAACAGAGATCACAAAATATTATGTAGCCTTCAGGAACAGGTTTACTAGATTTTTCTTCAAAATCTCTATTCAACTGATGTAACTCACTCTGACAGCTACTACAGGGCTAAATCCTGAAAGGTCCAGTGTACCTTAGCATGCCAGCAGTAG
The DNA here is from genome assembly GCA_018881555.1 of Amblyornis subalaris. Taxonomy (NCBI): domain Eukaryota; kingdom Metazoa; phylum Chordata; class Aves; order Passeriformes; family Ptilonorhynchidae; genus Amblyornis; species Amblyornis subalaris. Next base: position 2,335,704 of record JACAXG010000082.1, read on the forward strand.
TTATCTAGAATTGCAAAAGGTCAGCAGGACTGTGATTCACAGGACTTGTGCCAGCCTTTCCCATTCATCTGACTGTAGTTCATCAATTTGTTACTCACCCAGGTAAGTTTGAAAAACAAAATACATGGAAAATATTTGGTATTTTAAATTAAGAATAATAAATATTATACAGTGTTCACACATGGCTGAGTTAAATAATGAGTCTTCTGTTACTAAATTACTACAGCTGATGTCAGGTAGAGGCTCTGGTTCTAAATCTGTGGTGATCTCAACTGGGTGCCAGTGCACATGATTATTCTTTCTCTTCTTTGAGTCTGAATTTCCTTTCCACACAGAATGGTGTTTTTGAACAGACAGTCAGTGCTCTGTCACCCTCCCAAAATGTCAACAAGAACTCTTGTCCAGACTGGAGGTGCTCTTCAAGGTTCCTGGGTCTGCTGTCCACAGGTAGTCAAAATTGAATAGAACATACAGTCCTTATTAAAATCGTGCCATTTGCTTAGGTAGCAGTACTAGCAGCTCTTAATGATTCATTTGGAATACATCAATTGCTTGGCCTAAATAAACTACAGATAGTAAAAAAAATATAGGAATTCTGACAATTTTCAAGATGGAAATTCTGCTTGTTCTTCAAGGCAAATATTCTTCTGCAGGTTATTTGAAAATGTGACTTAAGAGAAATCTTGTTGAACAGAACAGGCTAGAGTGAAGGTCTGCATATGCACCCTTCTCTGTCCCTAAAATTATTCCTCCTGAGGTTCATTATCTTTGAATCTTTAGCCATACATCTTTGCTCATGGTGAATGTTGCAGAAGTTTTCTTTTTTTTGAGAAATGGTTAATCACATCTAGTTCTAATTCATTGTAAGCTGTAATTACATTTTTAAAAAGGAATAATTTCAATTAAAACATCTGCATTGTGGTTGAGTTTTCTGGTAAAATGGCAGGTAGCAGTTAGTGATTCCTCTAAAAATGTAACACCTTGATGGTATTTCTTTCAATATTTTAAATTATTTTCACAAACTTTTTAACAACAAGTGAAACAAACCAAAATGCCTCTCTCCAGAAAATGTGTGTGTGTATACCATCCTGGGATGATGACAGTCTACCACATATTAAAAGTCAGGCAACACGTAGAGCACAAAGTGGCTTTTTGTTCACCCTTTGTGCATGGTCTAGAGAATGTACACAAGAAGGATTTATTTTTTTTTCAATGACAATTGATGCTCATAATGTAGTTGTTTGTTTTTTCTTTAATTTTTAATTTCATGTTTTGAAACTTGGGAAGATAGTAATTTAGCAGAAGCTTAATCTATAGTAATTTTGTGACTGAAAACTAGATTGTACCATGGGAGAAGAGAGCTCTTTTCCTCCCTAGTGTGACCTTAGACTTGCTTCTAGTAGGCAGAAGTTGCAAGTGGTTCAGTCTTATAAGTAGGAATATGTGCCAGTTTAAAAAAATTAATAAATGTCCATGCACAATTAATAATTGTGAAGAGATTGAGGAGATTTATTGTAACTCTTAATGTTGTGTTTTTGGAGTCCTCCAAGGTAGGAGTTATTTTTAAAAGTGTAGGAATAAACAAACAAACTGAAAATTTGTGAAGCCAATTTTCAATGGCATGTAAAAGAACATTTGTTACAAAAGAATATGTGATGGTGATTAAAAAATTCATAATGACTTGATATGGTGTAAAGTTTTAGTGAATAATAATTTAAGGTTATCTGATCAGCATGAGTAATTTCAGCTTTAAATAAACTTTCTAAGTGTTTATTTTACAACTTGCAAGTAGTCTTCTCTGACTGCTGGCAATGCCCTGTCACGTGCTGTCATCTAGTGGGCTTGTATCCTTAGTTCCTCCAGCTGTACTAGCACTACAGGTTTGGACCTATGCCAGTTAGCCACAGACAGTGCCCAGGTGTGGTTTAGGAAAAGTGGAGTCCAAGCACTGTTTGCAGTAGGCAATTGGATTGGGCCACCATGTTTCTAAGGGAAGGGTGATTGGCTGTTTGAATGGAAGTTTCCCAGCCAGAGACAGTGGGTGTGGGGAACACACACGGACTCATCTCTTTTGCTGTATCTCTATTGTATTCACTATTTGGGCACATCTGGGGTCTGCCTGGCATATTATGGGTGACTTCCAATCTGCTGTTCTGCTTTATGTCCTGGTCCTGTGATTTTGCATATCCCCCGAGTAGAATGGATGATGTGTCAGAAGTCCATCACAGGCAGGAGTGAATGGGGGCATGTGTTAGGATTGCATCAATTTGGGATTCTTCTTTGCATGGGGAACCAGAGGGGCAAGCCTAAGCAGCATGACAGAATTAAGGACAGACTGGAGTTCACACCAGTGTTCCAGATTTCCTGCCATCCACTCCAGGAATTACGAATACAGAGAGCTGTCAAAAGTAGGTCTTTTATCATTCTCCTTGTATGAGCTGGACTTTGTCTGGAATATTTGATAACGAGAACCAATATGCTTCTACATGCATGTTTTTGGTAATGAAAAGATCACTCCTTTTGTGCAAAAGAACATACAGAACWCAAAGCAAATGTTATTCACTTGCTTTACATTTAGCTTAATAGAAGGAAATCTCCAGAGAAAGGTGTAACACTGCTTTCCTAGTAATATACTAAAATTTTGTTTTCTGGTTGCAATGGTCTGTAGTTTCACATTGCATTAATTCTCGGGTTTGCTAGTTTCTAAAAAAATTTACTAAAATGAAGAAGAAAAAAAAATGCAGTTGCTTTGCTATCAAGAAAACTCCATGCACTTTTCTGACAAAAGATTCTGAATGTACTGTGATTTATCCTTCAGGGAAACTGGGTGCAGTTTTTCCTATGCTTTTCTGGAATTCTTATTAAGATTAACTTCTGGCAGTGCATTAGAGTGGCATTACAAACCCCAGAGCCTGTTCAGATGCTCATGCTGCCAAGTTCAATCCATGTGTAAGTTATAGACATGATAGTTTTTCTGGGAGAAAAATACATTGCTATTTTAAGAGCAGTCTTGTGTTGTTTGCTTTGCTGTGTTTTACCTTGTGAAGCATTAATAGAAGTGAAATGTTTGATATAAGGAATTGATTGTTTTACTGGGTCTAATTTAGTCCTGAATGTGAACAGCAGTGTTTGCATTATTCTGGAGTTCTGTTTTAACTGTCACAGTGGTGTGTAATTCTAGTCTGGGATTTGATATTTCCCCTCAAGAAGAAACATAAATTGGACTGAAGAGTGGCTTTTTGCTACCAAGCTACAGTTTGAGGGCTTTCTAGTATCAGTCCTTCATTTACAATAGCATTTGGTAGGTTTCAAGGCCTTGCAATTCTTTGAACCCTTTTTTCAGACTGTAGACAAGTGTTCCACTAGGCTTTGAAAATGAACCGATTTTTGAAATGGACTTGTCTTCAAGCCTCAGTGACTCTGAAGGGATTATTTTGTGGGTTTATTTTCTGTGCGTGGTTTTTGTTTGGTTTTTTTTCATTAAATTGTTCCTTTTAAATTATTTTCTGAAATATTTAGTTCACATTATGCTCAAGTTGAACAAAGTACATATGCTCTGGAATAAATGGTTTAAGTATTAATCCTTAGGGAAGAGAATGGTAGGGGAAATGCTTCTGCCGGTAAATTTGCAACATAGCGTGAAACAGTCAATTACGAAGGTGAAGATCCTGACTTTGAATGCAAACTATTATCAAGCAGACATACGTTGTGCATAATCATCTCCTATAAATCCCACCATTACAGCTCACACCATTACAAGTCAGTGTAAAGAAGACTTGCGATCTGATTGTGAATCCGTGTTTCTTCTCAAGTCCTGGTATTTGTTTCATATTATTTAATTTTCCTCAAGGGCATCATACACTTCATGACAAGGGGAGTGTTGAAGATGGTGATAGAGAGTAACAGTATTTGTAATATTGCATTTAGGCTGGTGTGCATCTGTCGGTAGTTTTGGGGAATTTGAACTGCATAAACTTTTTATCAATTATTTTTTGCATCAGATGCTATAATATGAGATTGCTAATTTGATATTACTTTGCTTAGTGTTCCAAAAGCCTGTAGCAGGTATTGAAAATGATTGCTGTACACATTTGGTAACTGTTGTGATAGAGCCCTTCTGGAACTAACTAAAAACTAGTTTGTACTGCAGAGCATCGTCTGCATTTATGTCCATTACCTTTGTGTCTGGATGCCCCTGAATGTATTGCAGGTTTATTATATTGGGCATTGCATAGCTTTATAGTAAGTCCCAATTCATGGCCCAAAAAGCCTAGAACTGAAGTATACGAGGGAGACCAAAGAACTTTCTTGCTCTTTTCACATGCAGTGCAGAAGAGGTTGGAGGGAGATTAAATTATTTACTCAAGGTCACAGTGTTGTCTACAGCAGAGCTGGAAATTAGTCTAGATTTCCTAAGGGCTGGTGAGAACGTAAGAATTCTGTTTGACAGAAAAATTCATTGTTTTGACATTAGTTTCCTTTGTAATGAGTGAGGAAAAACAATCAATCAGAAATTTCTTATGGTTAAGAAAAAAAAGACAGAGAAAGTTGAAGATTGGGAGAAACATAGGAAGATAAAATAGGCAGGAAAAAGAGAGAGAGAGAAGTATGTCAGAGCATTTGTATTAAAGGGGGAAAAATCAAAGTCATTTTTCCTCTGCATGATTTAGGTCCTTGAACTGATGTATTGTTTTAAATAAGTTCCAGTTAGAGAACACTTGTCTTTTCTTTATGATAGTGACCCAGAACTCTATTTTAGAACTTAGACAGATTTTTTTTTTTTTTTTTTTTTTTTTTTAATGGCATGAGAGGGAATAAGGAAATGGAGAAAAGATAGATTTGGGTGAAAAGTTTCAGTTGACAGAAACTGATATCTTCCCAAAATGTTTCTAACTACCTCCATTCTAGAATCTTAGGTCATGTTAGTTCTGTTCATTACTGCATTACGCTGCTTTCAGACAAGAATCATTATATTCCAGGAGATGTATAGGTGCAGAATGAAAATTTAACTCTTATGTGTCCTCTCTGTTGGAGAAGAGTCTCACTAAGATGCACAAAAAATTGAAAAATCTGTTTTTTTCCAGGCATACGTGTTTTAAAGCAGGTATAAATTCATATATATAATCTAAGAATATTTATAAGTGCCATTTAATACTAAGTTTCCAGGTGGTGACACTAAAAGGATTTACATTTTAATGATAGAATTATCRTCTATTTTATGATTAATGGGAATAGATCTTTATAATCGTTCCCTTGCTGACATCAGTAACTTTCATATTTTCCTGGTTGTACTGGTGGCTATACATTAGTTATGAATATAAGGGAATAAGTTTGACAGGTATGTTGCAAGTAACCAGATTGGTAGTTCTGGTTCCTGTTCTCATTGTCTAAGAAGAACTTCGATTATTTTTGCAATTTTCATACTCTTCTTCCATAGACCTCTGACTAAATTGGCATTAGTCTTTGATTGACTTGGTAAATTTTATGCTACTAACCTTGACTAGTGAATGTAAAGGAGGAAGTCACAGAGCTTAGCTGGTTCCTGTTTCAGCAGCTTCTCAGTAGTCAAAGGAGATTTATGTACTCAAGTTTGTTACTTCAGCTACCAGATTATTGGGTGAAAAGGTTGGTTCCCTAAACAATGCACTAATTCTTCCTGCTATTTGTTGCTATTTTGTATTACTGGTATTTATTACAGAAAGTTTGACTAAATTGCATGCATCTGGTCTTGGGGGAAACAGAATGTTCTTTGGTCAATAGCATGAGATGGTTTTAAAGGACCAGAAACTTAAAATACAGTAACTGTTAGATGGTGAGCAGAACCAAAGCTGAAATGCATCTGAATCAATGAGTAGCTGGTGTGAATCCAGTGTTTTGCAATGACATACATATTGAAAATACTGACTGTTATAGAACCAGTCTTTCTACCCAAGGTGCTTTGCCTCTCTTTTTTTTTTTTTTTTAACTGTGGTTTGTGGATTAGAACTACTATTCCTTTTGTCCTTGACTGATTGACCAAGTCATTGCTTCCTCCTTTTTTTCATGTCCCTCAAGGTCAGAAATCAAATAATTTTTTGAAGCACTTGGCAGAAAAAATTATGTAGCAGCTCACCAATTTCAACTAGATTAATACAAGTAATGTGAACTTAATGAAAAATAAAAGAAATTTTAAAAAATCGTTAAATAATGTATGACTAGAACTGAATTTGACATTGGCTTTCAAACATTTTTATAGACTAAATTTATTTGTAAATGGAGAGCATCGATTAAACAAGATAAATACACTGTTTAGAGAGAACTCAACCTTTTCCAGTGTATCAGTTGTCCTCCGTTCAGTATCTGAACAAAATTCTCAGAAAGCAGAAATTGTTTCCGTGGCCATTGAAGAGATGTAATTGTTTAAAAGCACTTACTTTTGCAGCATCTGTTATTAATTTCTGTAATATTAATTTAGACCAAATCTCTGGTGGTATAATCAGTTTAGAACTATAGTAAGCTTAAAATTAACTATTACAAGTTCTACTGTAGCCTCTCTAATTGCGGGGGTGGGGGGGAAGGCCGTGTTTTGTCTTAAATATTTTGTTTCCGCATGCGCTAGAACACCTATCGTTAATATTATAGTGTACTTGTTATTAAAAATAAAGTTTTGCATCCTCTGCGTATGAAAACCAGCTTGAAAACTGGTTTGATAGTGTAGTGATTATCAAGCATTTATTATATAAAAATGGGCCTCATTTGTACTGTACTCAGCAGTACTTTGAAATATAACTTCTAGAGAAAGACTGCTTATGTAGAGAGGAGTGTAATGAGTCCGTTCATGAGATGCATGTTTCCAGGATGATCCTGATGTGACACAGTATCTAATTATTAGATTAAAAATGAAATTTAATTTATTCAGATGTGATGGTGATGTGAAAGATAGTAGGCTCCTGTGTGTAGAAAGACAGACAAAAAGAAAAACTTTACAATCTTTTGACCTAAGATGACAGAATACAAATTCAGACTCTCTTTTCCATCTAGTTCAAATTTCATTTTTAAACTCAACAAACCAAATGTTAAACCCCCACCAATAGTAATTCTGTTGTAGGGAAATTAATTTTTGCTTCCTTCTTTTTAGAAAGAAGCTAATTAAAAAGTTTCGCAAGGATCAGAGCGGGCTGTAAAACAAGAAGAATGTAATGAAAAAGACCAATCCTATCCTCTTAGTATTACTGTTTGTAATTGGATTTGAATTAAATATGTCAAATCTGTGTTCCTGAGTATCACATCAGTAATAGGTATTCAGCTCCTGTACTTCTCTCTTAAAGCTAAAAATATAATACAAATAATCTTGACCCAATGGTCACAATTCACCCTGTGATGTTGAGATGTGAAAAAGGAGCTGAAGGTGCACCTGTAAATTGCTTAAATCCTCTGTCTAAATCACTGGTCATTGATTTCCTCTAGGTTTAAACAGATCAGTTGCCCATATCTTTCAGAATATTTGGTCATGTTTTCCTTGGGATTCTTTTAATCTTTCCCCATTAGCTCAGCCTCTGCTCTCAATCCTTTTCTTACATTTGAAGTACCTCAATAGCCAGGAAATGTGTTGTTTTTATTTATCACATCATTATTCTCTTCAAAGGGTTGTTTGCCTCAAGTCTCATTTATCCTGATTTTCTGCTAGTTTATTTTCAGATACCAGCAGGTATTTTGTAATAGCAAGTACACATCTCTATAGCTTGCTTTTCTTTTTATTTGGTCAGTCTAGAAAATGGAACATCTCAGACAGGCATTTCTCTCCAGGATATATTTCACTTTAAGGGCATGTATTTGTATCTCGAAGATCATCTACCTAAAATCTTGGCACTGAAGAAACTGGTGATTTGCCAAGAAGATGATCAGTAGAAATGTTGCAGTGCTGCTATGTGCATATTAATGGATTGTCAGACAATAAAGCAATGGATATTTCTGGTTTTTAGTATAATGTTGCTGCATTGGTGTCAGTTTTCTCAGTGTATCAGTGGCATTTCTATCTATAAGTGTGCTGCCCTAAGTCTTTCTAGCATTTGATGCTGTTTCCTTACTGTCATTTTAATACTTTACTTTGGATTAAAGGATGATAAAATCTTTATATTTTGAAAATCCCTGTTAGAAAACACTATTCAAGACAGTCATCCCTCCCCTTTTCCTTTTGCTTAGTTTGTAATTTTCATAGACTCATTGCAAATTTCTGTTAACGTAAATAGAATGCTGACATTTCTTATCCCACTTAACAGGGTTGATGCACTTAGCTGCTTTCCTCTTTCATACTGCTTGTATCTGACCTAATGGCCTCTTTTTGTGATCTGCATTTTGCTGTGATTTGGTAAAAACTGGCATACACTGCCAACTCACAACTTGTGTGTTGGGATTTAAATGGCTTTGATGGGTTCCTTTCTGAGACTGCCATGCACTAGACTGTAATTCACAATGACTTCATCTTCCGTAGGTCCTTTCAGCGTTTAATATTCTTTCTTGGAATGTAGACAATATACCAGAAAGTACCAAATTTGCTGCAAGCCCTGTCTTCCCAAAGGACCATTAAAAAAGATTGCTTTTCTCTTCTGACTGATCTGCCAGTATTTGGATAGAGCATTTAGTACCTTAAGTGAACCTGTTTGAAGGGATCCCATCACAGGCGGTATTTCAGGCTTTCCTGAAATACTTGCTCTTTTGGATCCTAGTTCTATTCAGAGTACATTTAGGATTTTTTTTTTCCACTGAAAGCACTCAGCTAAACCACTCAACAATGCCTCCATTTTTATAAAATGAGACTGAAATGTGCATCACAAGGATGGATCCTCACTTAAAGTTATATGGTTAATTATAATAATGGTGTCTCACTACTGAAGTTACATTTGTAAATGAGTTGATTTTCTAAAGATAAATATTCCAGGCCTTTGAATACAAAAAGAAGTCTTTATCTGGTGCAAGAATTACCCGCAGGAGGACTTCTGTTAATTTTAATGATTTCTAAGTTGTTAGCCCTGTTGCTGGTTTCACTGCTGCTTAAAGATCTAAAAAAGCAGATTGTACTCTCTTTTCATATCTCATTGTCCCCTCTCTGATTTGGGTGCCCTATTAATCTGCCAGTGTGACTCATTTGGTATCATCTAATAGTGCAAGTTCTGCACAGTTTGAGGTAATTACAAATGCCAGTTGCCAAGGAGCTTAACCATTCAAGGGGCAAAGAACCGTAGAGCTGGGACACTTCAGGTGCTGAAACTGAACGTGGTTGAGGTCATGCCATGTTAAAGTGAAACAGAAAATCAGTTTATGTAGGACTTTCAGTTGGACACCTCTGAGAATAGCAGCTTGTCAGCAGTGACACAGCATTCTTTCTAGCTGTAGTTCAGATAAGAGAAAAGGGACACCTTCAATGGTTAAGGTCTTTGGCATGAGAAAAGAGCAAGGAATGTACAACAATAAATCGCACTTTTCCAGTGATGATTTTGCAGTTGTTCTTTCTTGGCTTTGCCTATACTTTTCACAGAAAATAGTAGTTTTTTTAAATTTGCTTGTTTGTTTGTTTCATCTGCCTCCCTCTTTCCAACTGCAATTAACAATTTTGCCTTTCTTTTCTGTCTTCTTCTTTACTTATGGAAGTTGTATGAGGTCAGTCAATCTTGTCATAAACATTCTCATACTGTGCAGATGGGATAAGTATAAAGTACATTTAAAGGTATGGAAAAAACCCCCAAAAATAGAGGTTTGTACAGTCTGCTGTGAGAACATTGGGCACAAGTCGTCTTTGATCTATGCTATGCTGTATTAATTTAACTTTTAGTCCACTAATTAATATTATAACTGTTTGGCCTTTATTACATAGTCTTTGAAATCAAGTCTAATATTTCAGCTATTTTTTTTTACATATAGCAAAGGCTTTGTTTCTTAAGGAATATTCCAGAGAAAGAGTGTCCACGGTACAGTTATGCTGTCATAATCAAAAGTGCCATTAATTCTGGTACAGTTTGTGCTGGTAATACCTCTAGAAATAAAAGGGTTTAGATATTTTTTTACTTTTAAATGTAACCATTATTTTAAAGTATTTAACAGTTGGGTATTTGGGGTATTTTCCCCACAAAATACCTCTCTCTGAAATGTTACTGAGGGTTTAAACATAAAAGCGCACCCTGTAAAATGTGATGCTGATACTGTGCAGTAACTGCAGCTTAGCATCCAGTGAGAATAATGTGAGTTAAATGACATTCCTTCTGCAGTGGTGGAATCTCAAACTGTCTATGCAGAGATACCCAAAAAAGGTTAGGATGGCTTAGCTAGAGTCAAAGTTAATGTGCATTTTAAGACCTCCCAACAAGATGAATTAGATAAACCCCTTTCATTTCTGTATGGTAGAGTCCAAAGAGAATTTCAATGTACTTTTTGTCATTTACATTGGTCATTTACAGCTTAACTCCTGAATGTGAGACTCCTTCATGGTTGATGAAAGTTGTCTAGTTAGGAGCGGGTCAAAGACGTGGTCCTGCTCTAGAAGGAGAGTGACTTCGATGAGAATATTTTTGCAGTCTTAGTCATCTCTAGTACTTGTGATTTTTGTATGAAACCGGTGGGAAGTTTTTTGAATGCAGTCAAGAGGTTGGCAATATGGACAGCTTAGACCCAACACTCGGTGTGGTGCTATCATGGTAGTAATAGAAAGGACTTAAACAATTAAAAAGGGCAAACAAAGAAGTTGAAAGTAAAAGAGAATTAACAATTATTCCATTCTTCAAATAGATCATTCTTTAAATCATCATTTTAATGCTGTTTCACAGCCTGAGTTGGGATCCCTGAAAAGGAATCTGAGACAGATTAAGCTTTTTAATGGAGTAGATGTGATGAACACAGGCCAAGTCACATTTTTTACATATAAGATAAGTAATGCTTGAGATACCCTTTGCTTAAGGTACTTAGCTCATGCTTGCTCAGAATTTTGCTTTCAGGATTGTCATTTGAATTTTTCAAGGAACGCTGTGAATAGCTATGTTTATGTAAAAATAGTAATTTATCTCCCATATTTGTGTGAAGCAGGTTAAGCCTTTTATCATCAACAGTGTTGCTTAACCTTTTCTGTTTTATCCTTGCTCCATATTGCGCTTAAGGGTTACTAATATATTTCAAAATTTTTATGTGGAATAAAATACTTTTTCTTTTTGAAAGTTCATGTAATTGGGCCTACCTACAGCAAATAATTCATTAATTTTAAGTCCCTAGCTAGCATATTTTGCACATATTCTAACCTTTTAAACTAATAACAAAAGCAAAGCACTCTAAAATTTTTTGTCTTTTTAAGCACACAAAATGCTTACCTCTTTTGCAATTGGCAACTATATAATGAATGATATGTCTGCAGTATTTTAATGTACACTTTATTTATCCAAGTAATTCAAAACAAAGAAAAAGTAGTCCCTTCAATTTGAAAATATTTTTAAATTGTTTTTTGAATACACAAAACATGCATTTATCTTATGCATTGCATGCAGATTAATAGTCATGAAAACAAACCCAGTTTTTCTGTTTGGATGGCCCAGTTTTTCACAATTGTTCTTGGCACACTTCTACTTACATGACTTTTAAGATACTATAGGGTACTTTTAAGATACTGTTTTAAGCAGAAAAGGAGAGGTTGTGTCTTATTTCTGACTTCCAGCAGGCTTTGGTTTTCTTTGTTTTTTTTCTTCCTCTTGTTCTTTTTCATGTCACCTTTCAAGATACTGTGATTTATACTTATATTTGCAGTCAGTTTGCTAAAGTATATTTTTTTCTGTAATTATTGTAAATTTCTTTAAAACCCTGTAAATATGCATCTTTTTATGATTTGCTAGCCTCATATAAAAAATCTTCATGCTGCTATGAAATGCATTTATTTGATTTGCATTTTTATCAGCATTCAAATTAAAAGGGAACATTTCCTGTATTCACTCCTTTTATACTGGATTCAGTTCAGCAATATGGGCCAAGAGTGCAAAAAAGTTCTGCTGAAGGAAAGGATCTGCATATAAATTGATCAAGACATATGGTTAAAGTGTCTTGTAAAGGTTCAAAATTTCTCTACCATTCTGGCAGTCTGTCTTCAGTAAGAGTTGATGAGTTATTTGACTAGCATTTGTTTGACGGAAGATAGCAGCAAATTGTACATTATCCCCTCTGTTATTTATCATTGTCTAAACAAATTTATTCTTGCTGTTACATAAAATTATCTTAGTAGAGCCAAAGACTATAAAAACGCAACTTTGTTCTGGGTTCATTAAAAACTAATGTATCTGTGGACAGAATTGCCCTGTCTGATGCTGTGAACTCCCAGCTGTATAGAGTCACTGGTTTCAGTGAGGTGACTGGAGGACTGCTTTTTCGGTGGAATTTACTGGTGTGTCTGTCAGGTGGGGACTTATGTGGGGCCTCGAGCCCTGAGGGTGTCATGGGCACAGAGACCCATCATGTAGCTGTTTGACCTGCAGTGGAACACTGAGGCATGATGGATTACTCCCAGGGTTTCTGTGGTAGAAAGGTTTTCTTCTGCTGTGAAGAATAAGACTTCATTTTTTCCTGCGCAGAGCCATTGTATATGTTCCAATGGTACCTTGAATTAATCAAGTGCTATTTGCACAATGGTGAGTGAGCTTGGATTATTAAGCTTCTCGTGTTTGATCTGTTTCCTGTTTCAGTAAATAGCAAAACTTCCAATGACTCCAATGAGAATAAGATTAAGCTGCTACTGTATTTCACATGTTTGCATAATAAAATGTAGTTCTTGCAAATATTTTCAATGGTAATTTCAGGTACTGAAACACCAGCTCTGCTTGGGGCAATTCTGAAACTGACTTAAGTTGTTTTCCATGTTTCTTAGAGGGTGAGCTGAGGCACTGCTAGTTTTCAAGGCAAGGTATTTCACAGTATCCCCATAAAAGGATGCTCAATGAAAAGGTGAAAAAGCTGGGGTGAAGGGGGAGAAAATCCCAATACTGGTTTATGTAATAGATTCAGCCAGATGATCAGCAGTGTTTTAGTGTGACTAAGAGAGCAGCAAAAAAGTCTTTATATTTTTCAGCCTTTTCTGATTTATGAAGTATTAAAGGGTACTGAACTGGCAGTGTTTGAATGCAGAAGCCTTTCTGTCAATTTGTAGTCCTTTAGGAGATGAAGCCTAGTAAGCTCAGAGGACTTCTTGGAACAGATTTCTTATAGTTAGGTGGAAAACAAGGGAGAAAGACTACATTAATGGTGAGGATCAGAGGCAGAGCAGTTCTGAAAAAAGAACCTTGCAAGAGCCAAGACTGGGGAGAACCAGTGTGCTAAAATGTTCAGGTTTGCCTCACTGACAATTGAGCTGGAATAAATGAGATTTTGATTTCATGCTGATGACTTTGTTTCAGAGGAAGTCAGGGAACACATTTGCTGTTGGTCAGACACTATAAATTTTTTCTTTTATATGCATGCTTGTTCTGTGGTTTATATAACTGTCAATGAGCTTTAGATTAGGCTTTGTTCTCCAAAGGGAAATGTTTGTAATTATTTTTTCATATGCAGGTGTTATGCAAAATTTCTTGTAGTAAACCCTATGTAAATTTATATAACAGAAGTGACATTGAATATGGGATTAGAAGAGCTGAGTTCAGCTTTGTCGCATGGGTCATGAATTCAAGTGAAAGAACCCACACCTGTGTTTTAGAGGTGGCTTGCCACCTAGGATGAGCCATATGGTTAAATAAGTGTTATGGAACAAACTAGGTGGCATGCCACAGCTGAGATCTAGGCTTGCCCTTCACTTCACTGCTCTGTGTGCCATATGCTACAAAATGCTGTATTTTGTTGCATTACAATGCTGATCAGGTGTATTTATAGAAGCTATTTTAAAAGTCTGATGCATTAGAATGCTGTATGTGCAAAAACTAATTATTCCAGGCAAACAATGTGCGGTACTAGATTACCCTGAACAAAGTTATCGTAATAGAGGTTACGTTTCAGTTAAATGCAGGAAGTGTGACTTAGAAAGATAAATAACATTTTTAATAATCCTCATTTAGAGTAATCTAAATGTTGTTTCTTGGTCAAACTATGGAAAAATGCTAAATCAACCAAGCATACAGCCCCCCAACCATATTCAAAATTTGAAATGGCTACTAAATTTCAAGTAGGGGAAACACTAAAAAACATATTCTTCGCTTCATTATTAGGATAGAGCAAAAAATCTTAGCTGTTTCGCTTGAACTTCAGCAATTGATAAGGCTTTTTTTTCTTAGCTACAAAAATTGTGGCCTGATTTTCTGAAAGTGATGGAGGGTGTCAGAGCTGTCACAGAAATTTTTTTAACTGTAGAAGGTCAATTGTGTTTTATAGCTCCGAAGTCTAATTATTCAAGACTGGACTACTCTCCCTGCAGTGCACAGCAACCACTCCAGCGGGCTTGTGCTAGAAATTTTAAGTAGCCACTTTTAAGTATAAAAAAATCATTCTACAAGATGTACAGCGTGATTTACTGTATTTTGCCAATGCCTGGTGTTTACTTCATGAGACAGACACCCAAATCATGACACTTGTTTGAAAGTCATGTGTTTTTAGAAATAACAGGAGAGAAGATAGATAATATTTCTTTGTGAAGTGACACATTTAGCATTATTTCAATGGATTAGGACATCAAGCAAAACACCAAGCCAGACGCTAATGATAGGGCTGTGCAAGATGTCAACATGGGTAAACAGTTTTATAATTTTTTTTGTGGGAGCTGGTGCAACCTGAACATATGTGAGTGTGATAAAATAAGTACCTGTTAAGAACAGGAAGTTAAAGAAGACTTGGAGCTTAATACTTCTGTTCTTGGTGTAAACACTTTTTTAGCAAGTTGTCAGTGAAAACCTGAAATACTCAAGGGACACTAAATTTATGCAGCCCACCGTAACAAGTTCTAGTGCTATCCCATCATATCAAATTTTACTTAAGTTGTTACTTACATTCAAATGGAAATATGTTTTTCATACCTGTTGGAAATACATGGGTGTCTCCATCTGAATGATTCAGTTTGGATTAAGAATAGATTATTTCAAGGAAGATTCCTAATCAGACTCTGCTGCTTGTTTCTCATTCTGGAATGGTTTAGGTGCATAAGGAACACATTCTTTTTAAATTAGTTGAGCTGGAGGATGTGTTTCTGGAATTCCACCAATGCAAGCAAACTGCTAGTGGGCATTTAGTCCACAGGGATAACCTAAAGTCAGCCCAAGATAATACCCCTGAAACTAATATGTTCAATCTTCAGTGCCAACTTTCCATTCTACAGATGTGCTCTGAGGGCGGTGCACTGCTTGCTACCAAATGTTGCTGAAGGCCCAGTATGAATGAACTAAGTGCAGTATGCTCTGTGAGTAGGTCTCCAAGTGACGGGAGCATTCAGACTAGATCCTTAGTCTGGCCTTTTGATATGCAGTGCAGGTGGTAATATTTTTTATCTAGTGTCAATAATCTATTTCTGGAGGGCTTATTGTCAGCTGCTTAAAGATGATGTGTCTCCTTGAACCAACATTTTCTGGAAGGACTCTACACTAAATACTTTTTTCTGACATTTAATACAAAGGAGAAGTGGATTTTCATTTCTGTGGTGTCCATGTGCTTGGAAAAGACCATTATTTTGACTTAAAATGTGCTTAGAAGCTCTTAATAGACAAGGTTGATTTGAGGTGACTATTTGCAAGGGAAGTTGAAAAGTTTATTTGCTTTAATAGAGGAAATTTACTAAATAGTGTTGGTAAATATTTTAATGATTATTTGTCTCAGGGAAATTACAATAAAGTTTTAAAGCATAAAAACACGTGGTGAAAAGCTCCAAAACTGACTTACTGATCTTATATGCACATCAGACAGTTCTCTGACATTAAGATCTACTTTGCTCAGCTAAAGCAAGAGGAATTGTTTGAGACTGTAAGGCCATAAAATGTCTTTTCTTTGTGCGTGGTTTTGTTTGTTTGTTTTTGTTTGGGGGTTCTGTTGTTGTTGTTGTTGTTTTGTTGGTTTTTTTTATTGTGATGACTTGGGCTCACCACTGAAACAGCAGTGAGGGTGGGTGAATGGTATATTTTTATAAAGCTCAATCTTGTAATCCTGTAAGCCTCTGCAAAACATATATTTAGAACATACATAATTCATATGTAAAGATTCAGAGAACGTGCGTAATAGAGCAGGAGGTTTGCGATGGAGAACTTAAGGGCCCAGAAACTGTGACTCTGACACTATTTCAGTGCTGAGTGGGAATGTTTTTTCATGCTGTTTTAGACATTGTACAAGTTTCCTCTATAAATGATTTTCTTTTTAGCTTGATGTGCATGTCTATACATAGCATGAAGTACAATGTAGGTGCTCAAATTATCTCAGGTAATACAGGCAAAACATAGAGGTTAAACAGTGTAAAACTTCATCTAAACTAATTAGCCTGACTTCTRTGAGAGCTGAACACGGGAGGAAAAAATCTGGAAGTACAATTTCAGTCACAGTGAGGCACAAGGATGAATCGCTGCATTGTTAAAGTAACTGGTAATGATGTGCTGTATCACATCTTCACAAGTGTCGTTAGGAAGTTAACCAGCCAACCCTAAACTGAATTCTCCTAAGTAAAACCAGAAGAGTTTGAAAGTTTTAATGCATTTTGAAATGCATCAAGTTGTTGAAGATTAAAGCAACTGACAAAGGAGAGGCAAGGAATATCAATTTCCTTACTGTGCTTGCAATGCGTGCTCATTTTACTTTATCATTTTAAAGCTCTCCATGCTGTTTTATTTTTAAATAAGTTCTCTTAATTAAGTCATATAATCAGGACAAACAGCTGTTCACTAGAGTGACCTAATTAAGAAGATCTTACTTCTTTTCTGATTTGTATTACTAATAATGTTTATTGAATGGTATTTGAATACTTCCCAAATAAATGATGTTTCTCTTATTTCTACAGTCATTGAAAAAATAGGGCATGCAGATAGGAAGGTGTATGATGTGAGTACTGTACCATTTGTAAATCCAAATAAAACCTGACAATTAGGTTAACAGCTGATTATCCCAATGAATGTCATAAATCTTCAAGATGTTACAGGAAATTAGACTATGGCTGGAAGTACTACTAAAACATCACCACAAGAACCACATAAAGCCGTCCTTTGGTGTAGGCCAGTGGTTTAGGCTGGAACAATGCTGAGTGGAAGAGATCCGTCATTGTTCCTTTGAGGAGCAGAAGCTGTTAGACCCGTGACAGCATAGGAAATTTAGTTGTCTTTATTATTGTTACATTTAATCATGAGTTTGTGTGAGATATTCCTCTCAGCAGAGTTATGTTTATGCCAAAACTTTAGTTAGATAACTTGCTTGAAAATGAGGTTCAGCCATCTAGAGGGAGGGGAGCTTATGCTGGGTGTGACAGGTCTCAGTACCGCTGTGTGCTGCAGTGCTGGCCGTGCTGAAGTGGCAAGGTGTAGGCTGGACTGCACGGGGTGAATGAAGCATGCTCCCGGCTGCATCATTTCAGAGAGAGATATGTAAGCAATAAATGTATAGCACTAAGCATCTGATTTTCTCGGAGTAATATGTATGGCAGGTCACCAATGAGCAGTTGGAAAATCACAGTTTGTGCCTTTAAAAATGTAGTATGAAGCCTTCTGAGAGTAACAGATCGCTTTCATATTTTCTGCTGTACTTTCTCTGCCTCATGAAATCATCTTTATTCCTTACAGCAATTTCCTTAACATTTGTTCCAAATTCTTTTTTTATTCTTGTGAGGCAACCTCAGAGTCTTTTCTCATAGCTATCCTCATCCTTCTAACAGAGAAACCCTGTGCTGAAACCATGTTTCCTTTTAGATGGTGTTAGACAATTTGTTCGGGAGTGAAGGTTGGTCCTTCTAGTTCAATTAAAGAAAAACAGGTTGATACATTGAATCCCAACCCAATCAACATTTTGGCAAAATGTAGTTCTACCTACCAAGTTAATTTTCTCTCTTTCCAAATCCATTTACAAGTTTTCGAAGACTATTTTACACAATGAAATTTTCTTGGGAACTGGAATATGATTAGTTTAATGAAATGTAGAAATGGGATGCTTCCAGCAATGCTGATTAAGGGGAAGAGGAGATGATAAGTTTTCTATTGTATATAACTTTTCTGGTTTGGAAATATGTGTGAAAATGGTTAAGCTAAAAATGGAGAATTATATTTTTAGTTGGGATAAATTATATAGGCTCTGTTAAATTCAGTAGAATTATGCTGATTGCACTAAGCCTGGCCCTGAAAGAGATGGCTTCTCCATTATTTGCAGTATGTCTTCAAAAAGCCAGTAGCCTTTTCTTATGTTTGATTATCTGCTTCTACATCTAGAAGGTAATATTTTGTTGGACACTCAAAATTTTGTGTTACTGAAAGGTTGTAATTGTTGGGGAAGGTAGAAACAGTCAGAAAGCCAGCCAGGCATATTTGCAAGGTGAGTTCCTAGATTTGAAGGAAATTGATGAATTAAAGTTTGTGCAATCAAATGGAAACAGCATGGTTTTTATTTGGGATGGTGGGAGGACTCAAACAAGTGAGGCAGGGGAGAGAAGCTTCCTGAAGAATATCTGGATTTTGGAGAAAAGATAAAGTTATATTTCTGTTATTTAATTGAGTTCCCAGGTCACTATATTTGAGGTTCAGGAAACATTGTATCTCTTTCAGTTGGAGGAGATGGAGATTTAGACAAATACACTAGGATCCTAACAGTGAAGAGCTGTGGAAGAATTTTGTGGAATATGGACCTTTATTGTTTTTTCTTTCATGAGGAGACTTGCATTTTAATTTTATTACAGGAATCTTATTTGATTAGTGGAAACATAATTGTTTTAACATGATTTTTTCCAGCGGTGTTTGCAATGATTTCTTTTGCATCATGGTAATTGTCCGAGCAATGAAAAAGATTTTCAAATGCTTTACAGTGCACAGTCAAACAATATGTAATTGAATGCAACTGTCATTGGAACAGACTGTTTCTCTGACCTGTTGTTTCATTGTGAACATGATGTTTATTTACCACCTTCATTATTGCAGCATTAGCATATAGAGAAGCTGTGCCTATCATCATGTACTTTTCTAACAGATGGCTACTAACTTCTTGAAGGCTTCCTTGTGCTTGCTTAAAATATCCCATATTGGCACAAAGTTTCTTCCCTCAGTGTGAAGTATGATTGACTGGTTGAAATAGATTAATCTGCCTCTCCTCTGACTTTTGAGCTTGTTTTGTACTGCAGCAAACCAGGTTTTGAGTCTAATTTTACAAAATGATCAAAGCTGCTTTTGCTAATAACATGGTGTGGAAAGTTCCATTCAGTTGCATAATGTCTGAGCAAACAGTTCAGGTTGTAGCAATAACTGAAGATGGCATTTCTGCTGGAAAAGGTGAAAAAAAAAAATCCTTTGTATCTGCTCCACCACAATTGTCCTTTACCRACATTCCAGCCTCAGTATTTAAATTTTTCCTTTTTCAGTCTCTGAGGCTGTGAGAATTTCCCTAGTCAGCTATGTGAAAAACTGAGTCCCCCTGTTGTGATACAGACTGATGACTTGTGAGCTCCCTGTCTGTTGCTGTAAGTCACGTTTTGTGCATTAATGCTGAGTGTACAGGTGAGGAGCTCATTACTGAAGTATTTATGAGGTCCACATCGTTCTTTGTGTGTGAGCTCAATATTCAATGATTACATTTCCTAGTAAGGTCTGATTTGTTTGGGTTTTTTTAGCCATGAGATATGTGTATGCACAATCTGCAAAGAGGAAAATACACAGTTTAGATCAGTGTTGAATGGTTGTAATTTTAGGCAGATTTTCTTAAATGCTTAAAATAAGATAAAACTCCACATTTACTGGTGCTGGAATTAAAATTTGCAGACAGACATAGAAGGGAAGGTCTTTTCAATGTAATTCAGTGTTTTGTTATCCAAAAGTATAGCATATTTTTAGTTCTGATTGCCATTGATTTTTTTAATTGTCATTGATTGCCTCTCAACTTTGGTAAAGGGTATCTTGGAATTGGAACCAAATAAACGCCAGGCTTTATTTGATTTCTGTGCCCATGTTTTATTGAATGCTACCATGAAGCTTTGGTCTGTTATCTTTTAGTTATTATGCTCTTCTTTAAACCCTGGGGAATTGTTTTCTTCCCAATTTAAGTTAGCCTACCATCGCCTTTAGAAAAAAGCATTTCCATCTCAAGTTGTTCTGCTTGAAACATACTTTTTTTATGGTTCTAAATATCACTCTGGATGGACTTGGATGATTCCTTATGCCTTATTCAGTCTTCCTGAAGGGAAGCTTACATTTAGGAGATAATAATATAGTTTGAATGGGTAAAACAGACCATGTAGACTATACGTATGATATTAGCTGAAAAAAAATTATTTAGTTTAGGAACGTATATACAATATGCTGTCTGCTGTGCTGCAGTTTTTGTAATGGATTTGGAAGCAATCCCAACTGGTTTTTATTTTCTCAATGATTTTCTGATACAGTTTCAATCATATGTGAATTCTTTCTTTTCTCTGTGGTTCCTGCTTATTTTTTGCTCCATCTATTGTTCCTTCCCACTGTCTGCTTGTTCACAATGTCATCTTTCAGAAGCTGAAATTATTAACTGGGCATTTAGTTTCCACATCTTGTTCCTGGCTACTTCCAACTCATCTATCAGCTTTTCAAACCAAAGTGTGTTCCCTTTGTGTTTTGGTCTCTTTTGGTGAGGCAGTGCTTGACTCTTTCGTTACACTTATGCCATAGTTCCTTTCTCGTAGAAGTAAGAGAATGATTATTCCATTGTGTGTGATTAAATAATTGCACTGAAGACTTATTTTCCTATGCTAATATTAAAACAGTTTTGTTAGCAGTATAATGAACAAGATATTATAATAAAATAACATATAAAGCTACATTAATACTGGACAACCTTTTTAATCTAAGCACTGAATGGCAGATATTTTCTCATTTTAAATTTTCATCTTTGGACAGAAACCAAGTGTCAAAATTCTCATAAATAAAAATACAGAAGTATGTCAAGAGTCATGATACCACTGTTTGAAAATTTACCTGTAAGCAAGTACTATTAGACATTTGTTTCAGTAAGTAATTAGAGTTTTGCTAATTTTCTTTTTCCAATTTAATTGTCCCTGAATGTAAACAATTATTAGGTTCATTACTTTCCCTTTGGAGAGTACTGAAGAAAGAAATAGTTGGATTTGAATACATATGCTTAGAAACTCTTCCTGATCAAGTCTTCCTAAGTCAAGATTTTTTATGTGATTTTATGATTCAGTTCTTCAATCATGCAAACATTGCTTAACAGGAATAAATTCATTTTGTAAAGCGTAGCATATTTGTAGTATTTGTGTATTTGGAATTTGCAAGTGTACTCTTCAGTTGGCACTTCCTGAGCTTTGGGTTTAGGGTGATATGCATCACAGAAATATGCTTTCTATAATGAGTGGCAAAGTGTATATTGCTGTATTTCTTCATTTCTGAAGAACCAGTTATGACCACCGTGCTAAATATTAGGTTATCCTGTCTATAGAGTTCATTGACAAAACAGAATAGTGAAATGGAGAAAGTGGGAGAGAAAGGCATGAATGTATTGTGGTAAAAAGGAGTTCTAAGAAGAAGCAGATGTAGTTAACAATAGAAGAGCTAATAACTGAGCAAGCAATTTTGGCTCCCCTGTCACAGGGCACCTATTTCTCATTGCAGGCTTAAGCTTAATTTTGTTGTTGAACAAATCTGGCCCCTAGATTTTGGAGTGAAAGTGTAAGGCGCATTGTCAGTGCTCTGGAAAACAAAGGCAAACTAGGTTTGTGCCTGGCTATGTTAGTAGAAGAACAAGAAGTCAAATAGCAAATACTTAATACTTAACTATAACAAAACCTTCTGGTAATTGTTTCTTCTCAGGCATCTTTATTTACCCTGTTTCTTGGAATTCCCAGATATTTGCCACTCTAGGAGAATCTCTCTAGAAAAATGATTACAAATGAGCTTACTGTATTCTTCCCCTCTTGTTCCTAAGCAAGCCATTGACTATTTCTAGAAAGGACCACATAAACCCCAAAAAAACGCCAGTTCATATAGGAGAGCTTGAAAGAAATGAATCCTAGCAGTTGCTTCTAATGTCATTAAGGAAATAGCTCTTTCATGTTTCGATGGCTTGTGAGTCCTAATCATAATGACTTTTTTTTTACTCTAATAACTGTGAACAGCTTGTGATTCACCATTATAAAACTAATGTCTTCCAGCAATAACAACAAGGCTGTAGACTTAGTCTAAGGTGGGAATCCTGCCAAAAACAATTGCAGTTTCTGCGTTATCCACTGGATCACCATTATATTTGAAATACCTCCCTTTTTTCCCCTCCTGCTGTTGAAAGACCAAATACCCCAGAACAGTTGTGAGAATTGGTCTTCAGACAAAGTCTAAATGCTTATTTGTAGCATGTTTTTTTTACATGGCATAGGTGCTTGCCCACTTACCTTTAGAGGAATTTCACACAGAAAAGCACAGCACTGAGGTTCTTCAGTGTACAGCTGTCGCACTCGGACACGAAAAAAACACACGGAGACCGCTCTTGTCAAACAGGAACTAAAGAAGGCAAGAAGGGGGCCGAGAGGACCCCGACCCTTTATTTCATATGTTCTTAGAAACCAGCGTGGATTGGAGGGTGATGTTGCCACCTCTCAATCACACTGGTCAAAGGAAAAATTCATCAAATGTCTCCGCCCAGCACCAAGGAATGTAAACAATAAAGTGGACGTTATCAAAACATGACCATGTTTATAGAAAGAGCATGAGAACTTTGTTACAGAAGAAAAAAACATTAAGACACTGCAAAAACCAGGGCGACATACAGCTGTGACGCTGATCACTGCTGATGAAAATTTATTTTTACCTGGAGTGTAGTTGATCTTGATTTTTCTGGCTGACCCAGATGTGAGTTATGTCCATACTTGAAGATTTGTGTTACAGAGAGATTTTATCTCACATGAAGAGAGTCCTGCTTGAATTAAATGAGAGATTATATCTCTTTGGCAAGTTTCATATCAGTTTTAAAAATACAAAATTTTTTTACTTTTATCATATTATTTGTTGGGATTGTTTACATGTATGTGTGTAATTGAGCTTTTAAACTGCAGCTCCTCCAGGTACTTAGAACTGCAGTGACTTGACTTTCCCAGCTCGAGGTGGTGGTTTTTACTTCTCTTTCACTTTGTGCAGGAGAGGAGATCAAAATTCCGGTTTTACCAACCTTCTCTGGAAGAAGACACATGCATGTAAGGGCTGATGATTTATCAGGTGTAAAGATTATTAAATGGAGAGTTATTCACTGTGTTAATGCAAGAGTGATGTATTTAAGTAAGTTGTGATGAGAGGTGGTATGTGTTTTTGCCATGTCAGGGAGGATGTTCGGTTTGAAAGAATAGCAGTTGTCTTCTGAAGAGAGTAGACTGGGTGCATATTTGCATCACCGAAGAGGTCCAGTGAAACACAGGACAGGGGTATTAACAGGTCTGTTCTGTGGGTGGAAGGTGAAATAACACCTTTTACCCTGTCATGGATTAACCTTACCAGCTGCAAAGCACTCACACAGCCACTCACTCTCCCCTCTGTCCTCAGTGTACAGAGGAAAAAATAGGAAGACCAAAAGTGAAAAAAATCATGAGTCGAGATAAAGGTCTCCAGTGTCAAGAAGATGAGGAAAGGATGGGTGGTGATTGTGAAAAGGCATCACCTATGGTTTTCAAATTTTCTGGTGCAGGAGTTGGCCCTGGTTGTTGGCTGCTGTAGGGAGCATTATTCTGTCTATGCCTAAAATCCCTGACCGGTGATGGAAGAAAAGCAGTGACAGGAAATGTGGTAGCATCCTAGGTGTTGGCGGTAGTGACATAAAACATACGTATTTTTCGGTGGTCATGGGATGACACTGTTGTTGTCTCTGTCACCTTATATGCCTAGTAACAGTCTTTTGCAAAATTCTTATCCAGGAATCCAGAAGTAAACTGATGCTTTATTTTAATGTGCATTTTTGAAGGTGAGTTATGAGGCATTAATGCCTTTATTGTAGCAAGTTCTGACAGTATTTAGCCTTCTCTGCACATGGGAAACAATTATTCATGAGTGTGTGGGGAGGTAGTGAGTTGGTTTTGCCTCAGCGAGAGCATAATGATGTGGAATAGAACAAGGAGTTCCAGTAACTTAAACAGTAAAGCTATTCAGAAAATTCACAGCCTTTTTCAGAAATCATTGTTCAACATGACACAGCTGCCCAGACAGGGCTCCGAAGGGAGCACGCTGCCACACAGGTGTGGGGCTGTAGGGTGGACCCTGCTGTTGCCAGTACTGACCAGCAGCAGTGAGCACTCCTATGGGAGATGTTCCCAGGTAGGGGAGCTCCTCTGCTCGGTGACAGAGTTCCGGGAGGTGAGTAGGTTGAGGGGTAACAGGGAGAGTGAGAGAGACTAATGGTATTGTACCCTCCTTTCCCTGAGACAGGCTGGACAGGCAGACCAGATACATGATACAGAGGATTCTCTGTCCTCCCTCTGCCTGGCTGAGCACAGTGACTTCAGGGATAGGGGGCAATGGTGACAGGTTCCTGCCTGGTATAGCTGGCGTGTCTCCTCTGTGACTGCACCACCTTCCCAGATGCCCTCACATAACAGGTGTGAGGCTCTGCAAGTGAAACTGAACAATAACAAGGATGATAGTTCATCCAGCGTGGAGGTGTTGCTGAGGTTGGCATGCTCTCTGCATCAAAACTGCTTCCATAAAGAAAAAAAGACAGGTCATTTTCATAGGAGACTCCCCTTCGAAGGGAACAGAAGGCACCTTATGCCAACTAGACCCACTTGTTAGGGAAGCCTACTGCCTCCCTGAACATGAGCCAGGAGTGTGTCCAGGTGGCCAAGAAGGCCAATGGCATCCTGGCCTGTATCAGCAATAGTGTGGCCAGCAGGACCAGGGCAGTGATTGTCCCCCTGCACTTGGCACTGGTGAGGCCACACGTCAAATCTTGTGTTCAGTTCTGGGCCCCTCACTACAAGAAAGACATTGAGAGGTTGGCACATGTTCGGAGAAGGGCAGTGGAGCTGGTGAAGGGTCTGGAGCACAAGTCTTGTGAGGAGCAACTGAGGGAGCTAGGATGTTTAGCCTGGAGAAAAGGAGGCTCAGGGGAGACCTTATCACTCTCTACAACTGCCTGAAAGGAGGTCGTAGCAACGTGGAAGTTGGTCTCTTCTCCCAGGTAACTAGCAATAGAAGAGGAAATGGCCTCAAGCTGGGATAGGAGACATGTAGGCTGGATATTAGGAAAATTTCTTCTTGGGAAGGGTTGTGAAGCATTGAAATGGTTGGCCCAGGGAAGTGGTTGAGTAACTGTCCCTGGATGTATTTAAAAGATGTTGAGATGTGGCACTTGGGGGCATGGTTTAGTGGTGGACTTGGCAGTGCTGGGTTACTGATTGGACTCTGATCTTAAAGGTCTTTTCCAACCAAAATCATTTTATGATTCTGTAATGATTTGCAGTTGGAACAGAAGAGGTTTGACCATCTTGTACTCTAGCCCTGGAAAACCTGCAGCATCCTGTTATAAAGCGGTGTTACTCATCAAGTTTTTTTAATCACTTGTATTTTCTCACCTGAGGCAAAATTCTGACCTAATTAAAGTTAATAGGTGAAAACTTAAAACTGGCAGACTCAGAATTTCACTCATACTGTTTAGGTGCTTTTAATTGGAGTATAGGAATAATTAGGGCGTGAGAGATGACTGGTAGCAAGGATACATAGGCAAAGCCATGAAAAGAGAATAGCAATGAGCAGTAACAGGCATAAAGGAATAATCTTTTTTTAAAAAAAAGCAGCACAGTTTTAAAAACAAAGATACAATAACTTTGAAAGATAAAAATATCGTATTAATTCAAATCCAAGAAATTTTAAAAGTAAATCAACTTATTTTGGCCCTTATATGAATTATATTCAATGATTAGTGCACTAAATAGCTGGGGAAAATTAGCATCAATTACACTGTGATTTCTAACTATAAGGAGGTCAAGTGTCTCTAGAAGGATGTGTCTTGTTCAAGGTGACTCTGCAAACCAAAGAATGCATAAGTCATAAGTGTGAATTAATCAGAGATGAACGTTTCCTTACTGTACCCTGGTTTTAGAACTTAGGCACTGGTATACCCTGCAGTGTCAAAGAAGAGAATAACCCAGAAGAATCAGCTCTTTTGCAAAGGCTGTGTAGGTCAGTTGCATTCATCAATTGGCTTGAATTGTCTCTACTGATAAAAACTGAATGATCAGCGTTTTATTTACACCTAGGTTATTCTTCCTGCAACATGACCGGAAGGGTCATCCAGAAGGACCAGCTTTTGCTGAGTCCTACAAAGCAGGAATTAAAATAATGCTTTGATACAGAAGGGTTTTAAAGCAAATGGACTTCTTACTGCTCTTGATAGATTTGGGTTTAGTTTTGGCTTTATATTTCCACAAATGGAAAGTTATTTAAGTATTTTGCAAAAAGCTCAGTGAGTCTTGACCTCAGAGCCAGTTTATCTTTAACATGACAAAACATTATCTATTTCCATAATGCTATGTGTGGTCATAATGTCTCATTTTTTAAATTGCAACTGCCATTGATATTTTCATCAGTATTCTTCATAACATAAATTGAATTTAAGAATAAGTTGGTGAGCTTTATTTCTGCGTTTATTGTCTAGGAATGTGAACCACATATCTGATATTTTCTTTTTATTGTTTTTTATATTGTAAGTTTTATATTACTAATTAATAATGCTAACAAGTGATCTCCATAGCAGAGTATTACTTTTTTCTCCTGGTATTTAGGTGATCAGACATTTTTCAGACATATRTGTCTCATAAATATATACATAATAGAGTTTTCAACATTTTTTTTAATAACTTCTCCCACATAATTGTTTGTCTTTCTTCCTCCTAGTCTGCTCCCAGTTTTCAAGAGGAGTGTTTGCTATTTTTGGATTCTATGACAAGAAGTCTGTAAATACCATAACATCGTTCTGTGGGACTCTTCATGTCTCCTTCATAACTCCCAGCTTCCCAACAGATGGAACACATCCCTTTGTCATTCAGATGAGACCTGACCTCAAGGGAGCTCTTCTTAGCTTGATTGAATACTATCAGTGGACCAAGTTTGCATATTTGTATGACAGTGACAGAGGTAAGGTGTGGTACTTT
Organism: Amblyornis subalaris; assembly: GCA_018881555.1. Taxonomy (NCBI): domain Eukaryota; kingdom Metazoa; phylum Chordata; class Aves; order Passeriformes; family Ptilonorhynchidae; genus Amblyornis; species Amblyornis subalaris. The sequence continues at coordinate 2,362,960 of JACAXG010000082.1, forward strand.
TTACCTGCACCCTGTTTCTCAGATGTATCTCACTGACATGTGGAATTCATATTAGATAAGTAAATAAAGAAATATTTACATCCAACAAGTGTAAGTGTAATTGAATCAAGTGTTTCCTGAACTTAGAAATGAGCTTTTGGGACAGAAACAAAATTGTTTAAACAAGAATGAAATTATTACGGTATGCATTAATAGAATTGCAAGCTGTTAAGCAATGTGAGATTAATTACATGTTGTAAAACAGTTTCTATGTCAAGCGTGTTCTGTTTTTGTTAAAGAAACATCTAAGGAGAAAAGAAAACCTGAGCATGAAGGGCTGTCTGCTACCACAGATTCACTCCACACATGCAAAAACAGTAGCTGGGCATCAAACAAGCAAGAATCTTGAATACAGCCCCTGCTTCTTGGAAGACTGCTTTTGATACCAAGTTCCTCTCCTCTGTTGAGCTTAGATTTTATTGTTGATGAACCCAAACCCGCTGCTTGGGATCAGTTAACTCCACAGTACAGCCTTCTCAAGTCCTATGTGCTTTTATGGCTGTAGTAGTAATAATATAACAGTTTATGAACTTGAAAAAATCACTGGCCAATTGTGGTATATCAGTTAGTTTTCTAAGAGGCAGCATCTTTTTACTGAAAGGGTGGGGTTTTGACTGCTTTTTCTGGAACTCCATTATTGTCATTCCATTTTCAGGTTCTCCTCACCTAGTAGTCCTTGGCTAATGTCCTTCTATTCTTACTTGGTCTTGTTCCCTTTGAAAAGGCTATTTTGTGGCTTGCCTGCTTGTTTGTTGGTCGGAGTTAAATATTAAGTGCATTTTAAATTATAAATTGCTAATATTAGATTTAAAGGATGGTTATACCACTGCATGGTTTGTTGAGTAATGGGGTGACATTAAATTCCCTGCACTCCGATGCCATTTTATACATGATGTTCAGAAGCTGTAGGGATCTTCTCAAGAGAGTTCTTTATCATTGTCGTAAGCACTAAAGTTAGAAGAACTAATCCTGGTCTGTAGCCTCCAAAGGTAATGTCACGCGGGACAATGAATGCTAAGCTCATTTTTCTGGAAGTTCCTTTTCAAATTCACAGTAGAATCAGAAACATTCACTGTCTTTTTAGAGAGGACAGATGTAAAACTGCTTTCTTAGCCAGTACTCTGTCAGTCATCTAGCAGTGCACAGAATGTGACCTGCATGTGATTTATATTTAGGAAATACTGAAAAACACCTAGTTCTTGTGAGCTGTACTGTCTGGATCAGGAATAACAGCGTGAGATGGTTCTTTGTAGTCACCCTTTGGTTCTTTCTTTTTTTCTTACCTGTTTGTTTTAATTGTGGCAAGGCACCCCACTGATAACAAGCTCCAAGGCATGAAGCTCCTACTTTTATGTGGAGTAAATCGTTGCTCCTCAGTGCTTCCCACAGATTGCATGGGGTTAACCTGTGGAGTTGAGCAGTATGTAGCCAGCAACACTGACATCAAATCCTCAGTACACAAGTCCACAGTTCCTTTAAGCAATTTTGCCTGTTAATGCAGTGACAGTGATGTTTATTTAAGGAATGATATATAATTGAAGGTGTTTCAACTTTCAGGAGTGAGATAAAAAAGGCAAAGTGTCTTACTTTTCATAGAAACTATGAACACTATTAGGAATTAGTTTGATGACTTATTCTTAAAGAATCATTTATTGCTACTGTTAGAGCACCTCTGTGGTTAGGGACTGACTGGCTGAAGTACAGGGCAATTTCCTATCATTCCTGTCTATAAGAAGTGAGGCCAATCAGTATACATGTGCCCAAGCTATTACTGTCTTAATACAGTAGTTATTCTCATGTAATGTGGAGCAGTGTCCTTTACCATCCTTACCTCCTCTGTGCTGCCAGTACTAACAGTGGGTTTTGGAAAAAAATAGTAACATTATTGTAAGATTTTATCTATAAAAGAATTTCTAAGTTATTCAGCCTCTGTGCAGTGTTCCTTTTCAGAGCTCACTGAGTTAAGAGTTTGTCTCATGATAACCACAACAGGTTCAGGCACATGAGGTTCCCAAGCAGAAGTGTTCCTGCAGCTTAAAAAAAAAGCAACTGAAGTTGCTGGAGTCTTCTTCTCTGCAGAGTCTCCCACTTTTGTTACCACTCTCCAGATAATTTCATTTTCACAGAAGTATTGCTGCAAATGCTTTCTGGGGTTTTTTTTTGTTTTGTTTTGTTTTGTGGTTGGGGTTTGTTATTTTGCAATGTGTTATTGCTATCAGAATAAACTAAGCTGTATGGGGACAACAAATCTTAAAAAAGCACAGGCAATCCAGGCAGCTATTTGACATCTCTGCAGAGAGCACCCCAAGAAGAGAGAAACCCTAAGATAGAAGATCAGAGGAGTAAAATATAGAAACCCTTTGCAATGGATAGTATTAGCGTTAATAGTCCTTATTAATTTGGGCCTAGTTGAGATTATTTAACTCTGAGGAAACACAGACGGGGGGAGAACCTGAAATCTACTAAATGAGATTTGAAACAATGATTCAGATTATATGTTTTTCAGTTTAGCTGATTTTTCTTTTTTTTTAATTTTAATTTATCATTTCAAACAGTATTTTGAGGTTTAAACTTACTTTAGTGCTTTTTGATGTTTTAAGATACTCCCTGCATTTAGTTTGCTTACATTACTTATCTTTCCATTTTAACACAAGTTCTCCACATTTATCTTTAGCATTTGAAATAGTTTACATGTACTGGTGGACTGTAGTTATCTACGATTTTAAAATAAATATCCATTACATGACATGCAAAACTTAATATCAGTCTTCTTTAAAGAGACTTGGAAAACCAGAATTATATGAGATAATAATTCAATTTATGCTTTTGGAAGTCTGCCATTTTCTGCCTTTGCTGATGACTGGTCTTGTATAGTGCTGTATGTCATTACCATTTTCACTGATAAAGCTGAATTGCTAAACACTGACCAATCTTAATTTAATAATGTACTTACAAACTGTGAGACAAATTAATTTTTAGTGCATTCCTTCTATGTTTATGGGCATAACCACTATTATTTCTCATGAGAGTTACACCTGAAGCTCCCTTTACATACCAAGTCAAAATTTGTCTCAAAGAAATGAATTGCAGTGTGTGGTGGTTTCAGGAGAGAAGTATGTGCAAAAATGTCAATTCGCTTGTAAGAAAGTCTAATTTTCTTTTTTTTCTATGATAGTATCTGCTATCCTTAAAATTGCTCTCTAGAATCATGTAGAATTCTCCGATAGGAATTTCAACAGGACAAGTTTAATTCTTGTATTGCTGGAAATCATTTAAATGATACTTTTTGCATAGCAGGAATTAATTTCCAGCAGTAATTTTCATGTTTCTATGTTACTTTATTTAATCCTTGAAAAGGAAAATCTGTCAAGTAAAATCTTCAGTGGTTTTACAGTATATTGTAGGCAGTTGCATCTGTACAAACATTACAGCTTCCTATCAGGAACATGCCAAAAGTATAAGATGGAAGCAAGCTTTTATACCCTGCTTGTAGATGTTAGCATTCAGCCTACTTATCTATATGGAAAAATATATCTTAGCACATCTTTCAGAATCAGGGATATGACTGTAGGCAACAGAAATAATAAATCCATTACCATCACTGCAGAACATAGGATTTTTGCCATAGGCCTCAGTGAGGTCTGGGTTTAAATACAATACTGCTTAAGTGCTGAGAAGAAAAGCAGTTCAGTAGCATTTTTTAATAAGCAGCTGATCCTTCTGCTGTGGTTGGATCACTCTTCTCCAAGATCTCATTCCCACTGTGTGGAATTCCAGCAGTGGATCAGTGAAACTGGCAAGATCCCATTCTGAAGAAGTTGGAGCCAAACCAAAAGGTTGTCCCTACAAGGCTTTAGTTTGATGCCTTGCAGTGATATAAACAGAAATTTCATGCAATAATAATTGATTGGGGCCACATATATCTTTGTTTCTGAGTTCTACCTATGTGTGATGGGTCAAACAAGTTACAGGGGATCTTAAATAAGTAATCTCACAAATCACATTGTAGAAGCTTGTTAATTCCTGAAGCTTTATCGGTGGTATCTTCTGTTTTCTCCTGTGCTTCTCTAGGCTTATCAACATTGCAAGCTGTGCTGGATTCTGCTGCTGAAAAGAAATGGCAAGTGACTGCTATCAATGTAGGAAATATTAACAATGACAGAAAAGATGAAACTTACCGTTCACTGTTTCAAGATCTAGAGGTAAAAAAGGAAAGGCGAGTGATTTTGGACTGTGAACGCGATAAAGTCAACGACATTGTTGATCAGGTTTGTAATTCTCCATTCTTCAGTGACAGCAGTTAACTGTATTTTATAAGTAAATGTAATGAGTTCATTTGTGTTGATCATATTTTTGTGATTTTTATGAATCATTTGGCAATGAGAGGTTTGTATTGAGGACTGCATATGTACCAGGCAGAAAGTGAGCATATAAATCCTATAATCCCTCCCTTTGCTCAAAGGCAAGATAATTCTATCTGGATGATCCTGTATAGTTTTCTATCCTGGTTATTTAAAATAAAAACAGTGATTTACAAAATACCTCATTCAGACTATTTCACAACCTAAGTAGTATACTGTATTATACGTAGTTGATGCACTACTGTATGTGGTCCATTATAAGTAGTTATGTGTAAGGATTAGTTCTCTTTACACCTAGAATGTGTTTTCTCCCTCTAATGCTTTCTCTGAGAACCTTCCACATCTTGGGAAGACTGTATCACAGCTTCTCTTTCTCATTTAATGCCCTTTGAAATTCGTGTTTCAAAGCTCTTCGTCATTTGTACTTTCCTTTGGGTGTCTCTTCATTTGGTGTCACTCTTAAAGTGTGTTAACCAAAATTGGATGCTGTTTTTTGTAGCTAAGGCCTCCTGAGCTTTAAAAAGAACAGCAAATTCTGTCTTCACCCTTGCAAATTATTTGCCAAAATGATTGTTTTTAATTTTCTTTTTAACAACGTTATCACAGTGCTCTGATTCAAATTACTGCATTACTTTCAAATCCATCACTTCAATCCTAGTGTCTAGGAAGGTCTTACTGGCTCTGTATCTTACTACTTCTTTTCACGCATACAGGGCACAATGGAAAATTGTAAGGATAGTTCCCTGTTGGCTTGAGCTTCATCATGTGAGACTGTGCAGCATCAGTAGGGGTGTATCATCAGAGTGTAGATGTATTTGTTTGAAGGTTTCTTGAAGGGCTTGTTATTTTGGTCTTTGTTTTGAAGGTCGTTACATTTTGGAGAGGCTCAGACAATGAGCAGTATTCTAAATGGAGTGCATTGAGTTTGTGTGTTTTATTTGGAATTCATCTCCACAAACTGTTTCTCTAATTTTCGAGATAAATCTGAATTTGATGCTGTTTTCAAGAGCATTTAGTCTCTGAGAACATGATCCCCCTATCATTTGCAGTTTTTCAAAATCATATTTTCTGACTTATGAATGTCAAGAAATGTAGTGTAGAGCAATGTTTGACATAAGTAGTACTTGTAGATCCTCTTCAGTTTGGTCTGTATGGCTTTTCAAATGGTTGTTTACTTACCTTACAGTGATTTTTTGTCTTGTCCATGTCTCTTGCGAGTTTCTAATGATGTCCTACAGAACAAACACCTTATTAGACTCAAGATGTGTCACATCTGCTGTTTTCTGGTTATCTATCAGGCCAGAAAGAGGAGATGCTGCTTTGACATATTTTGATCTTGAGAAGACTATTTTTACTGTTTATCATCTTGTTATCCTATAGATTCTTTTAAAAATAAGTATGTAATTTTCATTATAATCTCTGATATGAAAGTTTGACTGACTGTAAGTTTCTTCAGTTTCACCTTTTAAGCACTTTTTAAAGACAAGAACCTTCTTTACCCTTCAATTACCACTCATTTTTACAGTCTTTGTTTCATAATAGACCTATTTTCTTCTTTGTCTGCTTCTTATTTTGATTGCAGTTCTGGGATATTTTTCTTGCCCTAATTGCACTTTGATAGATTCTGCCTTTTTTAGATGCTTAGATTTTCTCAGCCTATCCCCACAGACTTGTTCTACTCCTTAAGCATACAGATGGCTGAGCTTTTGTTTCTGCTGTTTTGATTTGTAAGTCACTGAAGAATTCTAGATAACTGAATCAGCCTCACAGGTCAGTTAATATAATTCTATCTAGTTGTTCTCCTCAGAATAGTTTACTAGTTTGCTATGCCCTGGAATATGTTCTCTTAAACTGCTGTCAGCTGTCCCGTATGGGTTTAGTCTTGGAATTCTCTTCACAAGATAGCCTAGTCGTTTCTGGAGTATGGTCTGGTTTTTAAGTCCATTATCCTTACACTGCGTAACATCCCTTCCTTACATTTAAAGGTAAACCCACTTTCAATTTCTCAAGTAGCCTGAAAGAAAGTCTAACTAACTGATCCTCTATTAATTTTCTCCATCTCTTGAAATGAAGTGCTGAGCAATGGATTTCTTGGCCTGTGAATATCCTTTGAGTGTGTTCTTCTAATAGCAGCATACTTTAGGTCTTGCTTTGCTACCAGATTTCTTTTTTGAAAAATTGTTTTAATTCCTGCCCTGAAAAAAATCTCAGAAATTTGCTTGATTTCATGAGGATGCCTGAAGTAGACACATCATATCAATATCCCTTTCGTTTTTCTGTGTATTTTTACTGYGAGAAGTGCAACAGGCTGTTAACCAGATTTTCCTGGAATACTGAAATATTAGTTGCATTCTCAAAATGTAAAGCAACAAATTCCTCACTTTCTTCCTTGCTTTTTGTTGTTGAACAAACCTTGAATTTTGGTGCTTTGATTTATCCTGGAAATATTTTAAGCTGAGGTGACAGCCTCAGGTTCACCCAGTTATGCTTTGTAGCCCCTGGATCTTTGTATAGCCACAAAATGTGTTTGCAAAGTTTCTTCATCATTCTTGGTTTTTTGTTTCGTGTTAGAGTTTCTCTTCCAGATTTCAATGATTTATGTAAGTTGAAAAATATTTCAGTTCCCCTCAGACTGGTTTATATTCCTCTTCTCTGATCTGTCAGGTCAGTGTTACCATGCTCTTCATTATATAGCTTCTGTCTCTTCTCAGTCAGCTTCCTTTGCAGAATCTCATTTCACCCTGATAACACCCTTTGGGCAGCTGTGCAATTACTGCCACTAATTGTCTATCCCTGCTAGAGAAGGTCCTCTAAACTGCTGAATAGCTTTTGTGTGCACAGCTCCTTCATCATGGCTTTTGGAACTACCACTGAATTTTCTCAGTTTTAACTGGCAGCATCCTTAGTGTTCATATGGATGAGTGGCAAGTTTTAGCAAGCTGGATTAATGAAATAGTACCCAGAGGCAGGGAGAGCAGAGTTACTAACCATTCATCCAAAGGCTTGCAGCTACTGGTTTTTTTCTCAGATACCAGTGATGAAGAAATGTTTCACACGGAAGAGTTAATCTGTTTGGTCTAACTGAAATTTCTTCAGAAGCAGCAGCTGCATAAGAAATACATCTGAACATAGTTCTTAAACCTCTTAATAAGTATTTAGTTTTAAGTAGTCTGATCCAAGTAACTGTTTTAGGATACATAAGTTCGTGTATCATATATGTATTGACCTCAAAAGAGGAACAATTCAATTACTTCTATGGCCGATGTAATGTGATCTCTCTCAGTCTCAAACTCTAGTTTAACTTAAACTCAGTGTTAAAACTGCTTTCAGTTATATTTCTGTAACTTCATTAAATAAAGTATGTGGAATGTCATTCACTAGTACACTGATACAAGTTACAGGATACCTAATCTGAATATTTTTGTTATGTTATATGTAAAATGAGGAAATGAATGGGTCATCCTCTCCTAAATTAAGTTGTTCTCATTGTTCAAAAGATGGGATAAACCTCTAGACTCCTCTTATCTCCCACATCCTTTTTCTGGAGAAGTGCTTAGCTTCAAAATGCAAACTTCCCCATGCAAACATAGTCTTAATTAGGCTTATTTGGGAGAAGAATCCATGCTACATGTCTGCCAGTGGAGACTGCTGAGGAACCACCAGCTGGCTTTGAGGGAGATTGTGAGGAAGACTTAGGGCAATAAACAACTGGAACTTTAAAAGGCTTCCTGATTATGCAGATGCTTTCATTAATTCAGTGGGCAGAATCTAAGCAGCAATCTGTGAGACACCATTCTTCTAATGCATGATGCCTGTTCTCTCCTGGCTGGGTTGTGCCTTTAATACACAGCATAGTAATTAGCATTCAGCTCCTCTGTCTGGAGGGACTGTCCCTCTTGGGACTTGGAATTCAATGTGGCTAATTTCTACCAGCAAAGAGTGTGTTCAATGGTGCAGTAGGTAAAATAAAGGATAAAGCATTCAAAAAAACTCGGTATTGTGTACCATAAAGCTCTTAACTAGCTTTTACATCATACTGCATTTTGTACCTTTCAAGTCTTTGTCCATATACCAGGTGAACATTCTCCATTATGGGGGTGTTTCTTCTTTTTTACAGGTTATCACAATTGGTAAACATGTTAAAGGATACCACTATATCATTGCAAATCTGGTAAGCATTCTTAGTATTTAAAATACCTGTATTGCTCATTTTACTGTTTATGGAAGCACTTCAAGTATTTTGTTTTTAATACATTTTAGAAAACAGAAAAAAAGCTATATGTCTTTATCTTTGCTAAATAAATACATGTGTTTAGATGATATTTGTTTTATTGGCTGAGCCTTTTCAGGGCTTAAATGCCTCTTATGATCTTCCCGTCAATGGGAATGAAGGTTGCTCAGCACCTTCAATAGAACTTTTTTTCTACATACTTTAGAAAGAGAGGGTATGGAAATTAGAAAAATAACTTTCTACATCATAGGCTGATACATTCATTCAGCAAACTGACGATTTCTCTCTCACAACTTCTAAACTACTGAAAAATTACAGTTCTCAGCTCTCATTCTGCTAGACTAGTGAGTCTCAGATTTGCACATCTTCATCCCTCAGACTGGCTGGCTAATCAGCTTGAATTCATGTTTTCTTGAACATAGGTGATCAGACAGTATAGCTAATAGTGTTCCTAAGGGGAAAGTTCAGAAAACTCCCTAAATTCTGTCAAGGTAATTTTTTTGAAATTGTGTCCAAAGTTTAAGGGCCATTTTACTGATATTAAAGTCAACAGCACCTATTTACTGAAGCTAGGGAAACTAATCCAGGTTTTTTGTGACAGACAAAGCAAATTTTGCAGGCTTGAATCTCAGTTAACCTGTTCAAGAAAAGAGTTTTGGGGGTTGTATAGTGTGAGTGCTACCGAGTAATTTTTTTCATGATTTATGCTTGAACTGTGATAGTGTTTGATATAAATCCCAGCAGGGCCCAGAGTGCCCCAATTTACACTGTCTTCCACAGTCCTTTGAGGAGCCTGAGGAAATAGAAGGACCATAGTGTGTCTATGACACTTCAGGCATAACCCCTGTCTCCTCCCTGCCTTTGATGGAAACACTTCCCCCTTCAGGTGGGCAGTCCTCTGAAGAATCCTGTAGGTGCGACGGTGTGAAGAAGAAGCCTTAGGCTTTAAAGGCCTCTTTAAAAGCTGAACATTGGGGGTTTATTCTGGTTATCTTAATAACTAATTTTTGGATAAAGAAGCTGAGGTGCTTATATTCACAAAGGAAGCATAAAAGTCTTACAAAATACGAAAAATTATCTAACTGTTAGACATTTGTGGTTTGCATTGCAAATGTTGGATAAACAGTATTTTGAGTCTTAAGGGAAATTTCAGAAAATTTTCCCAGTGGATTTCATTATGTTAGCTGGTTGCTATTTTAGCCATTGCTTTAGATTTGAAACAGTAAGTCCATAAGATCTAAAACTTATTGAATCTCATATTTTAAAGCTGTTTAATATTATATATAAAATGCTTATGGTAGTGATTTTAAAAATGTGTTCTTCTCCGTAAGAAAAAAGACTTATCTAGTACTTGAATCTTATCCAATCTTCATTGAATCCACCTGCTTTCTTCTTTTTGGACTGTATTAATGTTCTCCTCCAGAGTGATCAGTCAGTCAGGAAATTGATCTATTTTAAGAATAAAAAATGCTGATAGATGGAGAAGAAGTTAGAGTATACAGTGAACATTCCTGTTCAACTGTCAAGTTACATGATCCCTGTAGAAGTGTCTGTATTAGCATCAGCAACACATGAGGGTCATTAATATACAATCATTAAAGAGCGTCTAGTATAGCAATTGTAGCAACTTATGATAATGTGGTCTGAAGTTGCTGCTTCTTTTTGTGTTCACTCACAACATTCATTTGTACTGGTGTCTGAAATCAGTATTTCATGTAAATGCATTTGTATGGTTATTTGGGTGAAGTTAAATCACAGAACACAAGAACTGTTTGTAGGAATGAGAAGTAGCTCTTTTTATCAGAGGGAGGAAGCAGTGGAGATGGTAAGTCCTTCCACATGCTTTAGTGTTCCTGACAAAAAGAGGATACAACTATGGCTGTAAGTATTCCTGGCTAGAACTTGCTTGCCTGTTACTCATGTCAGTGTTCCTTTTCTCACTTAAGCGGTCCCCTTGAAATTAACAGGATGTTTAGGAAGTAAGGATGGCAAGGACAGGACCATTCAGCCCTTGCTCTCTATAAGGGTGTTTGTCTAATGGGCAGCAAGAAGCACTGCTGGCTGACGAAGCTGATGACTTAATCCTGGCAGCCCAGGATTTAACTTGGATCCAGTTTGAGGAAAATGTTGGCTTACGCTTCTGCAAGAAAAGTCATGTGGTAACTCTTTGTTTGTATATACTATTGAGAGAACTGCCAAAGATATTGAAATAACAGACATAATTTTTTCTGTGCTCAGGGCTTTACTGATGGAGATTTGTCAAAAATTCAGTTTGGAGGAGCTAATGTCTCAGGATTTCAGATAGTTGACTATGATGATCCTCTGGTGTCAAAATTTATCCAACGTTGGTCAACACTGGAGGAGAAGGAATATCCTGGTGCACACACTAGTACAATCAAGGTATGTCTTACGTTTGTTTTAATCACGCTAGAAGTACAGGAAGTGAAGGATTTGGAACTTAAACACGAGAAACAGAGAAAGCCCTTGAAAATCAACAGTGCCAACACAATTTTATATTTCTCTGGGATACTTTTAACATTCTCCATCATAGGACTAAAAATGTTTTAGTYGTCTTAAAAAGACAACTAAATTTTTTCTTGTGTCACTGTAAATCTGTGCCTGACAGCTTATTAGGTAATTGGTAGAGATATGATGATAGATTAAGTATCTACTGACTATTTTTGATTTTTCTCTTTCTCTATGTTTTCAAATGTTTTAGAAACAAATATTTAGTCATGTGTAGGCTTCTGGGGAGCACAGATTTAGCACTTTTTTGATATAACATAATATCCCAAAGAAGTGGTAAGATAGTTCCTTTGAGACAGATGCCTAAGTCCTACAAAGACTTAAATGCTATGCCTGATGTACAGAATCATGGTCTGCTTTCAGGCCTGAGTGACACATGATATGACCCTAGGCAAGTGGTTAAGCTTCTTTACCTCAGTTTTACCTCTGGATAAAACCAGGATAATAGTACCTTCTTACTTTCTCTAACCATCATGAGGATCAATTAGTGGCTGCAAGATGTTAAAAAGACTCACTCAATTTTAATGCTAAATAATTTTTGGGTTAAGTAATACAATCAGAAATTGCAATAAGAACACATGTTCTTAAATAGCTCTGAAATGTTTTATGACAAAAAGATAAGTGGTAAATGTTCTAGGCATAACTTTTTTGTGCTGTAGTTTGAATATGGAGTATATTCTTAATTTATAATGAGAGGAATAAAAAGTTTCAAGGAAGGAAAAACCATTTTGTAAATTCCTGGAAGAAGAGTCCTTTAAAACACACAACCTTAATTTTAATTAAAAAATAAAGATTATAGATTCCTTTTTTGTGAGGCCAGATTTGGTGGTACATTAGTCAAAGTGATTTTTTTCTGTGGTTATTTTTGTAGTTTAAAATCTTTATGATGGAAGAAGTGAATTTCTTATTTGATGTTTGACAAAGTAAGCTGGAGTCTGTGTCAGGTCTTTAGGTACATTTATATTACAGATGTGTAGTATATATAATCTGTATTGTTCTCATTTAGGAAAAAGGGAAGAGATGTGGCGGTGGGGGATGAATGGAATCCTTTTGTCTCTCTGGTTTTTGAGTGCACAAGTCTACCTACCTATTCATGTTGCAGAATCACAGTCTGGAAATAATAATAATAGTGAAATACATTAAATACATCAATAAAGTAAAGAAGTAAAACTGAAACCAAGATGCAGTTTTTATTATTGATAGAAAAATAAAAGGGGGAGACACAGTAGTAAGATCTCTGGTGTTACTTACTCTAGGGAGAAATTGCATGTATGTTAGATAACATGAAGTGGTTGCAATGTTGTATTAAAGCACTAAAATCTCTCAATTCTATCACAGGTATTCCCTTTTTATTTCTTCCATAATAAGTCCTTTCAAGTCTAGTAGAAATTGAAGGGGTTGAAGGAGAGTATTTGGAATAGCATCTGCTTTTGAGGTTTATTTTGTAATGGATAGGAAAAGTAAATTAGTTGAAACACTTATTTTAAATTAAATTTAAAAGGCTGACCTCTCTTCCTTTATATATAGGACTGCACTGATACTCACTCAAGAAATTGAGACCTATGTTAAATTATCAGATAATTTATAAATGCTAGAGGTGTTGATGGTGAGGAAAGCGTGGATGTGTATTGCAATATTTGGTGACATTGATTGTATTAGTTACTGTATTTCTTTGTTTAGCTTTCTATCTCTTGCCCTTATACACGTATTACTTGTCATTTTTGCTTGTCATTACATGTAAGGTCAGAGATATGTCACATTTCATTCCCATCCTTGAGGAAGCTAGAGGCAGGGCAGAATCATAGAAATCATAGAAACAGGGCAAGAAAGGTCTTTGAGCAGTCAGTCACCCAGTCCGTCCTCCTTGCCTGAAGGCAGAATCAGATAAACCTGTGCAGTTCCGGTGGGTAGTGATTTCACAACTCCTCCAAGCATCTATTTCAGACCTTAGATGATCTTATTTTTTGGCTTTTGTCTAACCTTAATCAGCCTTTATATCAGCTAATCCATTACTCCTTTTTATGTTTCTAATGGCTGTGAGGGAGTTCTGCTTTTTTGTTGTCCTTCTGAATTGGAAAATGGCTGCCATATTTCCTGCCTTGCTTTCCTCCCTGCAAAACTAAATAATCCCTTTTCCTTTGAATTTTCTGCTCTCAGATCCTGTTTGTCATTTTGCTCTGGAGCCTTTCTATTTGGTACCTCTTTGAAATGCCAGGCTGACTACTGCACTGCATCTGAGTGCTATGCTGAGGAAGTGGAAAAAATGGGTTCGTGTATCTCAGAGACAGTACTCATTTCAGGGTTTTCTTTTGTGTTAGTTTCTTTTATCTTTTTTTTTCCTCTCCTAACCACCATGACACTATTGAGATAGATTTATCATGGGATACATTCTAACATCCAGATCTTTTTCTGCATTGCTTCTTGTCCTGCTGCTGACAGGCTCATACCATATCTGTCCACTTAATCTTTACGTTTAAGTACAGGATTTTTTCATCTATTCCTATTGAATTGCATTCCTTACCTGTCCTTTCTGAGTGTTGCATTCCTTCCTGTATTGTTACTCTAGCTGTGTTACCCTCTGCTTCTTGGAATACTGTATAAACATCTAAGTTACTGAGCAGGTGAATGCACTGGTCTCCCACTTGTCCCTTAAGTGATCGTTTCTCCCCTTTTGATTTTGAGGTAATTGTCCAAATTGACGGTGCTTATATATGAGGTTTTGGCACTACTCCCATGGAATCTAGGAAACTCTCACTGCAGATCCTGTATGAAACAGAGAGGAAGGCTAATAAAATCCGTGCATCAACGGTATAGAAATGAGAGGTGGTTACATGCCCCTGACAGGTAATATTATCCCTGGGAATGCAAATGTTCTATCATTGCAGGCAAAAACATTGCAACTGTATTGTATTATCTTCCTTTTGTAATCCAAAAGTAAGTGTACATTCATTTCACATTATAAAATATAAGTCAATGGAATATGACTGAGCTGATAAGACATATCACAGCATCTAAGTACAGTCCTGAAAACACAGAAGGATACCCATTCTAAGAAAAAGTGCATTTCAAAGGAATATGCTCATCAAGAAAGAAAAGCATTGTTAAAAGCCTCTTCCACAGATGCCCAGAAGAGGATCTGGATCAAATTGCTTTATAATGTATCTTTACAATTTATAAAATATTAATTATAAAAAATTGCAGTCTTAGGACATAGATCAGAAAAGACACTGATTCTATTTGTTGCTGCACTGTACCTGTACTGATAAAACCAGAAGATTTAAAGATTAAGCAGGACACTTAAAACTAGTGCTTTGCAGACTTTTTACAGAAGGTCTTCTCATTTTTCTAAAGTAAAGCTGATACAGAGTTTACCTCAGATTTAGTTTAAAATATGTCTGTTGTAACCAAGGTATTATCAGTCTATGCATGCAGTTATAGAAGACCTAATGATGTGTAGGTCTTGAAACATACAGTTGAGCATCCTGGCTAATTTTCTGTCAAGTAGCAAAAGGAAAAATCCACGTTTAATTTTGTCAAAGCCTAATATTAACAAGTTGAAGCCTTCTTTTGATCATTATTGTGTATTTACAAATATGCTGGGTTTTCTGAGCATTAGTGTTGTGCCAGACTGCTATGTTTAAGGCAAGCTTCTTGATCTTGTGGAAGGACACTGAAGGACATCCATTCACATTCAACTGCTCCAATTTGCTAATCTGATAAACCCATTCTGTTTGGGGGCAGCCTTTGGTCTATTTCCCGGAAAAAGCTCAATCTGTATCTCTTGAAAGCTAGTGAGTCGTAAGTTGTATTGCCTTTGTGTGGCAGGGTTTTGATAACAGGGGACTGTAGGGGCGGCTTTTGTGAGAAGCTGTTGGAAGGTTCCTCCGATGTCCAATGAAGGCAATGCCAGCTGGCTCTCAAAATGGACCCGCTGCTGGCCACAGCCAAGCCCATCAGCGAAGGTGGTAGCATCTCTGGGGTAACACAGTTAAGAAAGAGAAAAAGCTGCACAACAGCAGCCAGAGGAATGAGTGACAATATATGAAAGAAACAGCCCTGCAGTCAGTGCAGAAGGAGGGCCATGAGGTGCTCCAGGTGCCAGAGCAGAGATTTCCCTGCGGGGGAAGACTGTGAAGAGCCCACGCTACAAAGGAGAAAGCAGTGGCAGAGATGGTGATGAACAGACTGCAACCCTTGTTCCACGTCCCCTTGTGCCACTGTGGGAACAGGGTATAAAGAATTTGTGAGTGAAGTTGAGCCCAGAAGAATGGAGAAATGGATTGAGATGTTTTAAGATTTAGTTTTTATTTTCTCATTATCCTGCTTTGGTTTGATTGGTAATAAATTAAGTTTTTTCCAAGTCGAGTCTGTTCTGCCCGTTATCGTTATTGCTGAGTGTTCTTTCCCTGGCCTTATCCCAAGCCATGATCCCTTTCATTATATTTTCTCCTCCTCGTCCCTCTGAGGAGGGGAGCGACTTTGATGGTGTCCAGGTGGAGTCAACCCGCCATAGAAGCACTAAGCTTCAAGTAGGCATGTCCTGTGAGGGACAGCTAAGGACTCTGAGCTTGTCTCGTTTGGAGAGAAGGAGGCTGAGGAGTGACCACATTGCTCTCTACAGCTTCCTGAGGAGGGGAAGTGGAGAGGAAGCTGCTGGGATCTACTCCCTGGTATCCAGTGAGAGAATGTGTGGGAATGGTTCAGAGCTGCACCAGAGCAGGTTCAGACTGGACCTTTGGAAGCATTTCTTTACATTTCTTCCATGTTTTTAGGGTGGTGGAACATGGGAACAGGCTTCTGCGAGAGCTGGTCGATGCCCTGAGCCTGTCCATGTTTAAGAAGCATTTGGAAAATTCTCTTGAAAACACACTTTTGAATTGGTCAGCCCTGAATTGTTCAGGCTGTTGGACTAGATAATCACGGTAGGTCCATCCAACTGAAATAGTCTATTCTACAAGCCATCCTACTGTGATGAGCTTTTCCAAGAGCAAGCTTAGGCTTGAAGTGCAAGAAATACCTGAGACAACTTGCATGTGATATATACAGAAACTGTGCAGCATGCAGAAAAGATTTTGGGGCTGCCTGGTTGAAGACCTAAATCAGCTCAGACTCTTAGAGAATACCATTGTGTTGGCAGATGATAACAACCCTGGTATTCATTGCAGCTATTTTCGATGGATGTAACTGTTTCATGCTGGCACATAATGTTTCAGATGTTCGGAATTCACATGATTGTATTTCAGGCTTCATAATCGCTTTCCCCACACAACCAATGCACAGCTAAGATACCAAAACACTAGATTGTTTTTACCTCCTGATTTTGTCTTCAGTAGTTTCACATTTTCAAGTTTCTTCTTCATAGTCAAGTCATATAGTCTTTTAGGAAATTATTATGAAAATGTAAGTCAGGAATACTAATGCTTGTAACTAAAACATACTGATTTAACTCTACTGGTGCTAATTTACCTCAAGGTGCAATACAGATAACATGCAGATAAAAAATACAAAAATACATAGCACACAATTATTTACCTTGCAGAAATAATTAACATTTAGATGACTCACTTATTATAAGGAGCAAAGAAGAAAACAATGTGAGCAAAGAAGAATACAATGTGAACAAAGAAGAAAACACTGAAAACAATTATTCAAACTGAAAATTCAGAAAGCAGTTTGCCTAGAAGCAAAAGTGTACAGTTGATGAATTAGACAATACCTTCATTTTGGGGCATGCCTCTTATGATTGCAGTGTGTTGGAAAATGGTTTTATAATGCAATGAATTTTAATAAGAGTTATAAGGGATATTCTGTTGCACCTGCTACAGTTTTAATAGAAAACTATGATTGAATATGCCTCAATTCAAGTAGATCATAAAGATCTGTAAATAAGATTTTTTTAAAAATAGTTAATTTTTAGTATTTATTACAAGTTCTATCTAGGAACTGATCAGGATTAATTTTTTTTTTAAGTGCTCTTGTAAAACTGTAGATTTGTGAGATTGATTTGCCTACTATTTCCAGTCCTTGCATTTTGGTTTCCTGGGCATAAAAAAGTATGCATCTAGCAGTTGGTCTTCCAGCTACCTGGTTTCATTGGGCTTTTGAATCCCAGTACTCAGTCTTCTCTATTTGAAAAAATACATACAAAAAATGCGGGCATAAGAAATTTAAGTGTTAAACTTCATGTTTCTTTTTAATAGCTTAGGGCTCTTTTGCATAAGTAATTAATAGTTGGTTTGGGTTTTTTTTTTTTAAAGAAAACTCAATTAAAGAATGGAACGTTTAGTCACTGGAAGCAATGGGTGGTTTGAGGCAATATCTGTAGATTCATCTCAGACATACAAAAGGCCAGTTGACCCAGATCCTTCGATCTTGCAAGTAAAAGTGGCTGAACTCTGCAAAAGCAGACTTCAGAAAACTAGAGCCAAGTCCTGATGTCTCTATGAAGCTATGTTTCTTTGAATTTGAATCCACTTACTCTTAGTAATTATACATTTTTAAGGATCTTTGCCCAACAAAGTGCAGTGGATTCCTCCTGCCTATTTTTCCAGGAACTCTGTATCACTTTTTTTCAACCAGCAATTCATCTGGATATGGTTGATATAAATGGGGAAAGCTACTATTCCTTCATGCTCCAAGTGTTCATCAAGGTCAGACATACCTCTAGCCTCACAATGATCAATGCCATTTAGGACACTAGAGCTTGATGGAGAAATGGGGATAAGAGGAGAAGAGGGAGTCATACACAAAGATGAAAATAGTAGTTGTAGGAGGAATGATGTCATGCAAAAAGGGGTCAGCAAAGTGAAAAGAGACTGTTGATATGTGAGTGAACGACACAGAAAAGTGGTGCAGCTCTGAGATGGAGAGGCATATGTGAGTGAAAGTTTCTTGTGTCAGGGGAATAAGGGAGGAGGAGAAGCACTGAGGAGACTTACGTGAACAAGGAGAGGAGATAGGCAGGCTTATTTCTGGGGCAAGCCTGATATTGAGGACCAGTTAATGTAGGTAGCTGCCTATATTACCTAGTATGGGGTGGCAGAGAAGTAAAAATGAAGTGTTTGTTATTCTTTGACAATAACTATGTCTTGGTAAAACCAGAAACCTGGTAAGAATGCTGTATTCAATTCTGTTCATATTTTGCTTGGAAATTAGATTGGAGCAAACAGGAAAAAGCTGTTCATCTTGATACAACAGGTAGATAAATACTTGTGCTGGTTGGGGTAGATGAGATTTGATAACGAAAATGGGGAATTGTGGTTTAGGGGTTTTTTGTGTGTTTTTTGTATTTCTTTTTTTTCCTATTCTTTTAAATTTAAGACTTGAATTATTACTATTAGCTTTAAATGGCATATTTTGAAAATTCTTAGAACACCACAGTATGTATGATGAGAATTGCTGATTGGTTTTTTTGTTCCCCTCCCTTCCTGCAAAAAAACAAACCAAAAAAAAACAAAAACAAAAGAAAAACCAAAATCGACCAAACAAAAAACCCCAACAAAACAATAACCCCAAAAACCCCCCCAAACCCCCCCCCCAAAAAAAAACTGCAACAAAACAACAGAGGACCCCACACACACTTAAGCACTTTAAACACTCACGTTAGCTCTTTTAAATCCATTTATTGGAGTGCATTTTTTTCATAGAAGTCTTTTGCCTTTCTGTTTGTACATTTTGTTCTCACCCTGTGAGATTTCCCTGCTTGGTCTCTTTTCCCTACTTTAACCATAGGCTTCAGGTTTTGCTGCTAGATCCTGCTGATTTTTAACACTGTGAAGAGTGACATACTTTGTTCTGGCTTAGCCTTGAAGAAAGAGGTTTTGTTTATTCATGTAGTAACAATTAAAAAGTTGTATATTCTTTGTGTTTTAAAGTGAATTCAAGGGGATTTTACCATTAGTGGCATTGCTGTTTTCCCACTTCTTCACTCTTTTTTTTCTGCCAAATTAGCACCTCTAATGACTCTCGTATGAAGCTTGTTCTGAATGGGAAGCAATCTTGGGGGAGGAATTACAGTTCAGGAATCTCATTCCTATTAGAGTAGTAGATAAAATAGGTAGAAAGGCCAAGTACTTTAGGCTTTATAAATCTTGTGATCTATATTCAATTTTAAAAAAAGTGAAAGAAGGTCACTTTCCCCTATAAATATCCTACAGTGAGAGCACTAGGATAATTTCAGTGCCCCAGTCTTGTCAGTCTCTGCTGGATGTGCTGTGAGTGTGTCTTTCAAGTAAGAGTTAGACTTCCAGGGATTTAGGCTTCGGCAGGTGCCTAAATGCTGGGTAGCTGTTCTGGATGTGCCCAGAAAGCAGCCTTTCTAAACCAGACTAGGAGATAATTAAAGAACATAAACATGTCAAAAAATCAGCAGATTTTCTGGATAGCAGTTTTGGAGCTGAATATTTAAGTTTTTCTAAGGTGACAGGTTGCTTAAGGTGTTCTTTGCACCTCATGCCAGTATGGCACTTCAAAGCAAAAATACCTATTATTTGTCTAGCTTTTCTGTGCCCACAGAGTGCTGCAATTGTATTTAAATAAAAGCTGTTATCAAAATGGAAGTTCATGTGCTGTACAACTTTGTGAAACAAATTTAATAAGGATAGTATATTCATTAAGATAAATAGGGCTTGGTCTCTAACCCCATCTTTACTGAGATTAACTTAATTTTTTTTAAAGATCAGGTAATTTTACATTTTACTAATTTCTCTTCCCCTTTTAGTCAGGACTGGGGTTGTTATAAAAAAATTTACAGTTAATATTTCCAAATATCTTGCTTATATATGCAATTATTTTCAGCTGGAAGCAAGTCTGTTGTTAAGACTGCCTATTTTCACAGGAGCATACCCCTAACAAAGAGGAAGAGGCATGCGCTGTCTTTTCTGGGTTCCCTGACCTCTACCTCACATCACCAGTATTTGAAACATGGCCATAGGTAATGGAGATGCTCCTGTGCTTAAGGCCCATTTGCAGCTCAACATGCTGCTGTGTACAGACCCCCATTCATGCTAATGCCTGCACAAAACAGATGAGAACAAAGCATGATTATGGGCACAGTCAAAAGCCATCTTCACTTACACTTATGCTTATGTGTACAGGATTTGACTGTCTCTTGTTTCTATTGGAAGTAGCGCTTTGCATTTCCATGTCCTGTCATGATGGTGTGCAAGGTGTCATGAGATCCAGAAGGAGGTAGCCATTTCCTATCAGTTAGGTAATTTTTCATTAATTCTCTTATCTGTCAGACCACTTTCAAATATTTTCCAAAGTGTGTGTTATACTGTCTGTTTCAAAACAGCCCCCTGCTACATTAATGAAAGAAAGACCTCTGAGAAATAAGAGTCTGATGTTGCATCAATTTGACTACATTGAAAGTACAGGAGATAGTTGCCTTGTTCCTTTACTAGTTCGTGACAAGTAACTTTGTGTCTCATTTCTTTTTGCTTGGGGGTTTATATATGTATATATCTGTGTTTTATATATTATTTATAAAGATGTAGGAATGTTTATATCAATCTTTCTGCTTTTCTCTTACTAGCATTAAGTAGAGAAGTACTTCATTGTGGCAAAAATGCACAAAATTCAAATGAGAGATTTTATTACAATTTATTTTGTATATTTGCAGGTATTTAAATATATTTAAATTGTTTAAATATAAGGAGAAATGCCGAAAGTGTGTTTATACCCACTGAGTCTACCCTTCTGCTCTTCCTACAAAGAACATTTGCTTCCTATATTATCTCTCAGAATTTTATCGCTCTCCAAAGAAAAATATTTGTGTCAGATTTTAGACCTCCTTTCTCTTAGCCTCTGGTACTGATGCAGTGTTCCTTCTCCTGCTGTTTCAGTAGAAGCCCCCATACACGTGAGGAACCTCCATCTGTGCCTCTTTCAGACTGATTTCTGCCTTCTTGCACACTGTTGCAGCTGGATCTGCCATTCTAGCTGAGGTCTCCCTAGTGTCTTGTACAGCAGCACTGCATTCTTTGACATCCATGGTAGACTCCCTGCCAAAGTTTTCCTATTATTTTGTTTGTCTTTCTCACTGTTGTGTTAGATTAGGGATGAATGGCTAGTTCACAGTCCCCTTGAGTGGTTTTAGTTTGTTACTAGTGTGTCTACAGTGTAAACACCTGCATCTAAGCTGATCGCCCTGGCCATAGTCTCAGAAGTCACTGGAGATCAAATGAATGGAATCCGAAGCACTACTAATTTCTTCTTCAAGAAGGTGTCCAACTGCTCAAATAAATCACACCTTAGAATGCTTATTACTCTTCTCTGACTGTAAAAAGAAAAAACAACCAAGAAAACCCAAGCTAGTCTGTCAAGGATAGATTTAGACATTGCAGGTATCCAAATGAAGAGAAAAAGAATTTGACTTCTTGTGATTCCAAATACTTTACTTTTTTCTTTTTTCTTTTTTTTTACATTTATGTCTTCACATTTTTATTTCTTTTCCACTGTTTAAATATACTGTTTTAATTATTTTAGATGTCTAATCATATCTCTCAGCTTTGTCTTGAGCACATGGACAGCCATTGAGTTAAATACAGGTCTAACAAGCTAACTTATAATGTCTTACAACTTTGAAGTATACGTATAACAAAATCTGGTGCTTCTGGGGTTACATTCTGCAATTTCACATTCAGAAGATTCAGTTACTGATTGTACAAAATAGAATCCTGGTCCTTTTAGCTAAGGATTCTGTTACTTTCTGAGTTACTGGAAGACAGCTGAAGTTACAAAAGGCAACATCTTGCCAGTTTTTTTTGGACAGCAAACGAGTAATATCTTATGCTTAGTCTGGGATAACATTGTTTTGTCTTTACTTTTCAAATTCATCTGTGCAATTGCAGCTTACAAATTTTACTAGGGTCTATAGAGCGTTTAAGTTGAAGGTAGAAAGTCAAGTTAGAAATTTAACTTGAAGAAAATTGCATGGACCTTGTGTTTTCTCTGCTTGGCAATTAAGGCATCTACTTAGAGAAAATTGTTTTCATATGACATTCATGCAATCCACGTTTCATAGCAAATGACAAAAACTTTAGGCACTTCAGTGTGTTATACTGTAGTTTATATTATCAGCTTATTATCATAGTTCTGAAATTCCGTGATGCAGGATTTTTTTTGTATATTCTTTGCCATTCTTTAATGCRGGTGATTCTGTAAGAAGTCTAGTGTAGTACTTATTCCATTTTGTAGTAAAGTTGCTGATCTTATCATATAAAGTTGAAAGGAACTGAAATGAAGTTGGGAGATTTACAGTGCCATGAAAAGTAATAAGACGTAAGACCCCATCCCACTTCCACAGAAAAATGTTCCAAATAGTGCTCCCATTTGTTTTAATAGTGCAGATCAGAATGTGGATGAATCTCCAATAAAACAAAGTGAATCAAGACAGGGCTAACGCATCCTTTAACTTATGACCATTGTATTTATTATGCAGACACACACACACCTCTGCATGAGCAGGTTATTGGTCTGTCATTTCTTGTTTATGGTAATGAGTTCACTTTGGTTTAGTTTGTCAACTTTACATCTATTTATGAAGCTGTAGATAGTTTTAATGAGCCCCATGAAGGTTATTAGGAGCTGAAAATGTGTGCAGAATAAAGCAGTAAGAAATGATTCATGGGCTGTTTGCTTTCATGGCATCTCCAACAATGCTTGTAAAATATTTTTAGATCCTTAGATTAATGCTGTCTTAACCTAAATTATGACATGTAGATTTTCTATATGTGATGACATGTATGCACATACAGATACTGATTGATAGGCAAAGCTCTACATAAACCTCATGTATGACTGAGTTGTGAAAATTCAAGCCAGTAATTATATACTATTGAAATAATATTCTTGGGATAATACATTAAATATATCTCAATGATCAAATGAATCATAGAATAGGTGAATTAGATAGCATTATAACTTCTCAATTTCAAGCTCTTATTTTCTCTTCTACCCTAAGTATGTTTCAGTGATTAATGACAGTGTTGTGTCCAAAGTTTCTCAGAATGCTAGTGTGGCACAGTATGTTTCTGTACTGCAAAGAGCTATGTTTAAAGAGGTATTGCTAGTCAGGGTTCTTTCTCTGTTACCTTCTCCTCATTTTCAAATTCACATACACCACTTAATCACTACTACTCCAGTAGGAGGAAGTAATAGTGGCTCCAGCCAGTCTTTCCCTTCACCCTTATGCTGTTCTGATCACTTTAAAGATGTCCATGCAAGTCACTGAGAAAACTTTATTGAGAAGATTCACACTGATCACTGAGCTTACAGATCTTAAAAAAAGAGTTCTACTTTCCTTGTCTTCCTTTCTTAAGGTCTAACAGTTGCATACAAAGATTAATCTCAATTCAGGAGCTTGGTTTTGTTACAATTACAAGAGCCTTCTGCATGACTTGAGCTAACTAATTAAAATTCTCATTAAAGTCTGAGCCGTTGAAGCAAAGAGCCAATACATCATTTCTCTCCACAATTTATATATTTTCAGCATCTAAAAGCCTTCACAGGGATCATTCCATTCATTCAGAAGCCTGTAAGTAGTTATATTCTGGCCCATATTTCCAGAAATGGCCCCTCTATTTGGCATAATTGCGGTGTTCCAGACTCAAAAAGTCCATCCAACAAAGTCCTCTGGGTATGTGCACATGTGGTTTCAGTTCAGTTAGTTAGTTGAGATGTAAAATTTTCCAGTCACTGAAGATAACTGCTTTTGACCACTTAGCCCCAGTTTCTCATGCATATGATCACAAGATTCTTCTCGATGTTTTAGAAGTTTTAAAGCTCCTTATATTATGTCAGATTAGGAACATGCAGCTCTTTCTTACCTATACTGCTCTTTGAGGGACACCACTTCTTCCAGGCATCTCAGCCCCAAAACTGTTTTGTGTGATGTTGACAAGGTATAGCATGCTTGAAAATAGCTGCCCCTGAGATTTTATATTTAATGGGAAAAAGTTAAATGTATATACAAATATATGCTCTTTGTCTTCATGTGTATATATGTGAGAGGAGAGTAAGTCTCGAGATCGTGAATAAATGCATCTCCATGATGAGTGTAATCAGAGGAACAATTTCTTATTTTTACAGGCTAGCTCAGGTTAAATACTGAAAATTATTTATTTTTTTCCCTTTCACCTCCATGGACTTCCAGCCTTATCTTCACACAGAACTGTTATACAGCTGTAGTGAGAAAAAATGTAATTCTCACTGAAAACAGCTGTAAATCTGTAGTTCGGATTTATCGGCACTGCCCCAACCATTCTGATGAACACTTCATTAATTTTCATAGATGCCCCTCAGAGGGTAACTCAAGAAAAACTTGATTGATTTCAAGTATATCTTACTATCCTTTCTATTTTTAGTATCTGTGCTTAATGGATTACCAAGTGGATTGGAAGGTGTAGTGAAACTGAAGCTGGTTTTTAATTAAATATTTTCACTTCTTTTCAGTATACCTCTGCTCTGACCTATGATGCTGTTCAAGTGATGACAGAAGCTTTCCGTAATTTGCGTAAACAGAGGATTGAGATCTCCAGAAGAGGAAATGCTGGAGATTGTCTTGCAAATCCAGCTGTACCCTGGGGTCATGGTGTAGAAATAGAAAGGGCATTGAAACAGGTAGCTTCCCTAGGGTGGATGATGGGATGAGTGCATGTGTGAAATTATCAAAAAATGCTTGAAAAGAATCTTCTAGTCTCCTAACCTGTGGAGATATTGCTGGGAATAATGTGGAAGTGATGTTCTCAGGAACCTGGCTAAGATAATATATTCCATATCAAAAAGACTCTAAAGTGAATGTTTTTGAAATATCAATAATCATTTCTGGAAATAAAAATGCATTTTCTAAAAAGAAATAAACTTAATTCTTCTAATATTTTAATCTTCGTCTATTACAGGTTCAGGTGGAAGGTCTAACAGGGAATATAAAGTTTGATCAGAATGGAAAGAGAATCAATTTTACAATAAATGTCATGGAACTCAAAAGTACTGGTCCTCGGAAGGTAATTTGAATTGTCTTGTAGTGTCTTTAAAGATTTTACCATTCTAAGCAATGGGTCAAGGTAGGTACTGAAACATTAGATTAAAGCATGAGTTGTGATAATATTTATTCATAGGTGTACTCCACAGTGGTCTTGCAGAATGAAGTAAAAATGTGTGTTATTTTTTTCTAACAAATACAAATTGTTATTTCAGGTAAGTACTACATAAGAGTGTTTTCAGTTTTGTGGATTAAACTTTTTGCTTTCTGATCTGGATTGCTAAATGTGAGCAAGTATTTGGAGAAATATGCTTCTAAATGACAAAAGCTCGATACAGCTTTTCAGTGATGTTTTTATAAATGTGTTTATCCTTCTGCTCTTATATTGAATCTTTCAGGAAAACCCGGTTTCACATGTCTTCCTAATCTGGAGTATTTCACAACCCTTTCAATTTTACAGTGTGTGATGTTGATACTAAAATCTGTTAATGTGTGAATAGAAAATGACATACCTGTTTTAGACAAGATAGTATGAAGAGATGTCATTGGTTCAATCTTTTTACTGTTTGTTGTAGTCTTTCACTACATAAATAGAAATACTTACAGTGGTAAATCCATAGCTGAAATAGTTCTCTGTGAGCACAAATGAAGGGTATAATAATAACATGCTTTACCTTTTCTATAAAAGTTCATATTCACTAGTGTCTGTGCATCCTATACACTCTCTTTAGATTGGATACTGGAGTGAAGTGGACAAAATGGTTGTGAATCCTCTTGATGGCCCTCTTGGAAATGAATCTTCAGGATTAGAGAATAAGACTATTATTGTCACCACTATTTTGGTAATTAACCTCCTATTTTGTCAGAAGACAGTTTGTCCTACAATGATTTGTTTCTCAGCATTATATTAGGTTAAATACTCTGTCTTTTTATTCTTCAGGGTTGTGAGCTGTTACTTCTTGTGATACATAATAAAATCTAGAACTTAAGGAAATGTATGTGGTTCAGTATGCGGTTTTGATCTGTATAGGACCAATGGTCTTTGATTGAACAGCCTAGAAAGTTATGGTTTTTAACCCTGAAAATGGAAATTAAATACCTGCTTTCAAAGGAGAGGAACTTTCTGAGAGGCAGAACCATAGTGTTAATTTTAGACAATAGATTTTGACAAACAGCAAAGAGACTGGTTGTTATGCTTTAGGGTTGTAGCTGCTATAGATTGGTAAAGTGTAAAATAAAACATTAAAAGTTGCGTTCTGGTTGTTTAGAAAATTAAATTGTATATTATCATAGAACAGCATTTTTCTGTAAATTACACAGCTGGTTTATGAATTTGGACAAGTCGTAGGTTAGCATAGGAATTTCTCTGGATGCAAGAACAGTTCTGTAACAACTGATCAAAGAGGAAATACATTCCTTTACCACGACTTATGACTCATCACCAATTTTGCTGACAATAGAACTGTAGTGCATTGTTATAGATCTCTTACCTATTGTTTGTATAGCAATTTAATAAAAATATAGCCTTGAGAGCCTGAAGTATTTTCCCAGGGAGAGATGTGATTGTGAAATAGAAAATAATTTTCTTGTATAAGACAACAGCAAAAACGACTAAATACCTTTGCCTTCTTCCATCCAAACTGTATGAGAGAAAGAAACTGATTTTGGAATTTACTCTTTCCTCTCTGAATGCATAACTCCTGTTAACATTCATGGTCATTATTAACATACTTCTGGGAATCACTATGCCTGTAAGTATCGTCATTTGTATATGATTGTGGAGAATGCAGCTTTTAAATGTGTTAAAGACATGTCACATTAATAATTAACAACTAACGTATACATAGCATGTATGATTCAGATGGTATCTGCTCTCTTCTTTCACGTGTAAAAGGGAACATACTAATCTATGAAGTGTACAGCTGATGCATCTGTCTCTATCAAGTAGCTAAGGCAAGTTCTTTCTGTGCAGGAGTCCCCATATGTCATGATGAAGAAAAATCACGAAATGCTTGAAGGAAATGATCGATATGAGGGCTATTGTGTGGACTTAGCTACAGAAATTGCTAAGCACTGTGGATTCAAATATAAACTCACAATTGTTGGGGATGGCAAGTATGGGGCAAGGGATGCAGACACGAAAATCTGGAATGGGATGGTTGGAGAACTTGTTTATGGGGTAAGAAAATTTTCTATAATAAAGGCATTAAAGATGACTGATGGAAGGAGTGGGATTTGATTTCGTTTTCTCTGTAGAGTGTAGGAAAGTTACCTAGTTAATTTGATAGAGAATTAGTAACTCCTAATGGCATGAAAAATTTTGAAAGTAAGACATTGAATTACATTTTAAATGCAGATGAAGATGGGGGGACATGAATGCATATTTCATCCTTCTGACTAGGTGAAAAGCAAAGTATGTTGCTAAACTTTTAAATGTCATATACTTTTAAAGGGGCATATAAAAACAAAAGCTTGAAATACACTAACTTGAAATACATGGTTATATGTATTTCAGCACAAGTTCAACTAAAAATTTCTGAAATTCTCCACAGGATGTTCTTGGTGAAACAAATGTTGCTGGTGTCTCTGCTGTCCTATTTTCTATTTGTGAAATGCCATAGAAACTGAACCATTTTTTGCCCTGTTTATTGCATTAGCTGTTATTTGCTTTTTTTCTTCCTTTACAGAAAGCTGATATTGCAATCGCTCCATTAACTATAACATTGGTGAGAGAAGAGGTGATTGACTTCTCAAAGCCCTTTATGAGCCTGGGGATATCAATAATGATCAAGAAGCCTCAGAAGTCCAAGCCAGGAGTGTTTTCATTTCTTGATCCGTTAGCATATGAAATCTGGATGTGCATTGTTTTTGCCTACATTGGGGTCAGTGTAGTTTTATTCCTGGTCAGCAGATTTAGCCCATACGAGTGGCACACTGAGGAATTTGAAGATGGAAGAGAAACGCAAACTAATGAATCAACTAATGAATTTGGGATATTTAATAGTCTCTGGTTTTCCCTGGGTGCCTTTATGCAGCAAGGATGCGATATTTCGCCAAGGTTGGTTACTCACTCATTTCAACTTTGTGCATTTTTGGTCTCAGCCGTCTCAGCCAGAAGAGGTTCGTGGTGCATATATTTTCATTCTTGGAGAGAAATTAATTGCAATGTGTTTTCCCTCCCTAAAGTCACAGAAGTCCTTGAAATAGAAGAACTTGTCTGTGACATAGGGTCAGGATGTAGTTGATCGATATTGTCTTAATGTCGATCATAAATTTGCGAAGTGAAATTATATACACCATGCAGAGACTGTAAAATGCATAAGGTTCGCATCATTCCATGCCTTCTTGGAGGGGTACCGTGTTTTTGCTGCATATTCCCATTTTACAGTTGACAGTGCATATGGTTCACAACAACTGTAATGGGAAAAAAGGATAACATACTAGTCACGAACTACACAGGCAGCACTTTCCCTCTAAAACTCACTACAT
This sequence comes from Amblyornis subalaris, assembly GCA_018881555.1. Taxonomy (NCBI): domain Eukaryota; kingdom Metazoa; phylum Chordata; class Aves; order Passeriformes; family Ptilonorhynchidae; genus Amblyornis; species Amblyornis subalaris. Next base: position 2,391,590 of record JACAXG010000082.1, read on the forward strand.
ATCATAACATGGTTATTAACCCACTCTTATTCCCCAAGAGAGCCTTGAACTGAAATAAAAGTCCTGTGATGGCTCTAATTTCATGTGAATAGTTGCAAAACACTGCTGTTTTTCCCTGGCCTAGTTTTAGAAAAGTCACAAAGGAAATTGCTAAAATGAATCTGAAGGTCCAGTTTATAAGTGCTTAATTCCTCGTGGATTTCCATCTACTTTATTAGGGACAGCAGTAAAGCACTTAAGTTAATTCCTTTGCAGTTCATTAAATACTCTATTTTGCTTGTGCACAAGTGGTTCCAGCCTTGATTCAGCAAAGTGGTAAATAGGTAGGTAAATAGCTAGTTGCTGCTTGAAGGAATTACAGTAACAATTTAAATAGGGCATCTGGGTTTAAGGAAATCAAACCAGAAGACTTACGTAATTATACTAAGCAATTTTAACTTTCTTGTAAACATCCTGAAGTAAGACAGGGAACAAGTCAATTTCTAGTGAGTCTAGTGGTTGGTGTGCAAAATAAATCATACGAAAGGAGTATTTCTCAGATATGTCATGGATCCCAAAAGGCAACAGCATGTTTTCATGTTGTTCTCCTGCAGAAATAACAGCATTTATTGTGAGAGAACTTAAGCAATTCTGTGTAAAGGCTGCTATATCACAGTGGGAGATGCCAGCTTTTATGATGAAAGACGCAATGAATTTGGCATGTAGCACAGTAAGAATTCTATACAAGAAACAAGGCAGTGAAGAGGGCAAATTGTTGCAGATCATGAGAAGTTCTGTTAATTTAACTCCTGTGGGATTTTTGTATTGATTACACACTTCACAGTTTGAGTTGTCTGCTAAGTCACCTATTAGTACAAAATTATTTTTATTGAATCAAGGCTATAGTAGAATTGTGATCTTTTTCTTGTTATCATTATTATTTTACTGGCTATGAAAGCACAATGGTTGTTTTGCATGGTTTGATAGCTTTTGAAAGGTAGTGTAAGAATAGTGATAGCAAATGATCATCATAAAAGGTGCATGAAACTCAAATAATTTTGGATATTCAAGATCCAGTTTCAGTGAAGCATTTAACTTTATTTCATTGTGCACATAATTTTGAGGAAAGCGGTTAATTTGCATATTATCTATTTATTATAAAAGTAGAAAGAGAGCTGAAAAACACTTGTTATTTCTGGTTTTGCACCAAAACATTTCACTATGGAATTTGAACTGCCTGCAGATGAATCAGAGTAAATATCAAAAGGAGTCTCTTCAGGCATCAGCAGAATACCTTTGTGAAGTTAAATTTTGCACTACTGCAATAGTTTCTCTAATAAAAATGACAACCACTCAAAGAATTTTAGAGTAGTTAAGTTACTAGCGTTCCCTGACTCTGAAGGTGGTGCTAAGACTGGACAACCTGGAAATGGTCTGTAATAGCAGTCCCTATGTTGCCTCATGGGCAGTAGAGGAACAAAAGAGTAGAATAATATGTTGTTGTGGTAATGATAACTTAGAGCAAAGCTTTCCTCTTCTTTTTTAAGATGTGAGTGTCCTCTTAGTTCTGCCAGATAATACCTAAGTACCAAATATGGTGCATAAATTTATGTAATTGTGCACAGAAATTTTTATTTTAGTACTTAAAGGTCTGGTAAACTAGGTGCTTCTAAAGTGTGAGTTCATGCTAGCACATATTAAAAACTTTTCAAAATGTACGTAAAAAAAGAAACTATTTAACTGGGACAGACTGTCTGGGGAAATTTTTAATACAAATGACACCCCAAATAATTTTACTTGTAAAATGTCATATGAGAGCATAATTTCTGGATTGGTATTGAGCTTATTCTTTTTCCACAAAGTCAGTGGCAACTTTGCTGGCAGATCATGGGCTTTTGAAAATTATTGTCATTTGTAGAGGTTGTCATCAATACAATATGAAGTGCCATAAAGTTGGCCGTTATTAAATACATATTGGCAGATTTTACCTTGCAAATATGTCATATAATATATTCAGTATATCTTATAACTCAATATTTTACTTGTAGAATTATTTTATATTCCAATTACCTCCATGTCAAAATAAGTATGTGATGTTTTCTCGAAGGTGACAGAAAGCATGTTTGCAGAACACATCTCAGTTTAGAATGAGTTTGAAATAATTTTTTTTCTATGGTCCTTTTTAATAAAACATTCTGGACCTTATCTGACTTGATTTTAATGTAGCAGAGTGAATTAGTGAGTCTGTTGTGACATGGGACAAGTTTTTTAATGTCAGAATTACCACACAGATTTTATACAATAGCAATTAGAAAAAAAAAATTTTTCCAGAATTGGTTGTATTTATTTTTGTTCCTAGCTTACTAAATCCACTTTGCATAACTATCATATTTAAATGTGTATATATCTATGTATAGTTATGTCTCTAGATATATTCTATGTCAGAATTGGTTTGTACACTCATTCACAGTACAGTGGGCTGGGTGAGGGATTCCTAGTTTGTTCACTTAATAAGTAGAGGAGACACACCAAGACATATCTAAGCTACTGCAACACCCTAGTACTAGACTTTAAACTAGGTGCACATTTGTGCCAAATAATTAAGCACATCTCCAAAGATTATGTACTGCTTCCTATAATGTCTTGTTTGGAAACAAAGTAGTAATTTTCAAATTTTAAAGGATCATGAAAAAAAGCGCCAAGTTTGACAATAATGTAATATCAATATTTCTCTTACATTAGTTTTTTACTCTTGAAAATGACTGAGTTGAGTTGTGTGCTTTATGCTGTTCTGTATATTTTCTTGAGTTCTCTTTTCTTCTTTCTTCTTGAGCAGGAGAAGCAAAACAGAGCCATAAGAGCCCACCTGCTGCAGTTATAAACATCAGATTATTATTTTTTAAAAAATACTTTCTTCACCATTTTTCTGTATTATCACTGATTGTTTCATGTCCAGTCCTCGGTTTGTTAAATGCTTGTATCTTTCAAAAGTTATGTGCAATTTTTAGTCTATAGATATTCCCTGAGCAAGCTTTTCTTACAAATAATGGTATTTGTTTCTCAGTACAGATTTTGCACAACAGCATAAGGTATTGCTTTGTGGAAATCAGTCTTTGTCTGAATGTCTTAGGAAAACAATCAAGGCACTTGATTTTAAAGTGCATACTGATTTACCTAAAAGCACTGTTTTCCTGATTTTGTTTGATCCTCATCATAATGTCACACAAAATCACTTCAGAGGGAACAAAATATTTGTGTTAAATATAGCACATTATGATGGGAGCAGTTTCCTTCAAGGGTGTTCAGAACTTTGAAGAGCTGGATCACTAAGTTCTCCCAAAAGTAAACTCTGGAATCCTGATTTCAGCAAAGTCCAGGAGATCCAGTGCGGAATGCCTTGATTTCCCATCTGATGCGTATGCAGAGCTGGACTCTGAGATAATCTAAAATGCTTCCTTATAGTGTAATGCATCATAAAATTGATAACGTGTTCCTTTTTAGGACTTCCATTTCACTTTACAAATACATTTCATACTTGTTACTAGATCCCTGTCGGGGCGCATTGTTGGAGGTGTGTGGTGGTTCTTTACCCTCATCATAATCTCATCCTACACGGCTAACTTAGCTGCCTTCCTGACGGTTGAGAGGATGGTGTCTCCCATTGAAAGTGCAGAGGATCTTTCCAAGCAAACAGAAATTGCTTATGGGACATTAGATTCTGGCTCCACTAAAGAGTTTTTTAGGGTAAGAATCTATACTTTTTAGATTTTTTTTAGATTGTTTTAAATAGGTCTTCACTCATGTAAATGTGTTTTCCCTTGGCTTTATTAAAAGACTGCTATGAAAGTGTGATTTGCGCAGCTCATCTCGCAAGTACAAGTGTCTTCGTTTATTTGTAATTGTTACATTTTATTATCTATATACAAATATAAAGGTCTGGATATAAACATGCAAAGCAGAATTACCTAAAAAAATACTCCACTATACAGTGAAAAACAAGGTATGTTTGAAGGAGGGAGTTGATGTCATTTATCTGTTTAATAGCTCTGCTATATTTTAGGTACTCACACAGTGAATAAGAACGTGGGAAGGTGCACATTCACATCTTAAGTATTTTACATGATTTTTCAAGCTTGAAGATGGGGAATGGGATATAATCCTGTTGGCTGCTGTAGTAAATACATGCCTGCTTTTGAAAACAGTTCTTACTTGTATTTGCATTACAGTAATGCCTTGGAAGCCTTTCAGTCCTCACCTTCTACCTCTGTGTATTGCAGTTTTAAAAATACATGAAACTTCCAGTGTGTGAGTCTCAGGCTGCCCTCGAGACAACAGCTAGCCTGGTGAAATCCATCCAACAAATGAGTGAGAGACTAAGGCTGCTGACAAAAAAAAATGGAACAGCCTTGCCTTGTCTGTGTGCTCTGTGTGTCTCTCAGTGTATGAAGGAAACGCATCTGAAGTGCTAAAATAGGAAAAAAAAATCTGTTTGCATGGTTTTTAGTGCATGATGTTACATTTAACAAAATGTATTTTAAAATAGTTATAAATAATTCATTTACATTTCAAACATACACTGACATGAAAATGAAATAAGTTCTCACAGATCTTTTTAATATCCTGTATAATTAGAGCAGTAACTGCTAGATTATGGTTTTCACTGGATCCTCTAATGCATACTGAACTGGTAATGGACTAAATAGGAATAATATTTGTTTCAACTGTAGAAATTTTCTGATTTTGATGATAGGTTCAGTAATAATACCTGCTGCTGATTGCATTCCTCTTGGCTGAACCAAAACTAACATCAGGTGTGTAAGCTAGTAAAAATGAGATTGGGTTTGTACTAAGACTGTTCAGAGGCATACAGGCATATTTCCGGTTTTGGGAACATAAACCTTTTAGATCATTGCTGTACTGGGGATTGAATGTAAATTAACAGTAGGTCACTTCTTTTGAATAGTTTCTCTTTAGAGATTTTTAAGCTTTTCTTTTTAAAACAAAAAATGTTTGTATGTGCATGCATTAATATCTAGTTGTGCACTTAGCACATATATACATATTTTCACGTTTACACAACTAGTGTTCCTAGCGATTGCTTAAGCATTAAGAACTTATTATTGTAAAAATTAGGTAGAGGCTTTATGAGGGCATATTCTTCATCTGGTTACAGTACCTTTGGCTCTGCACAAAGGTCTAATGATTTCTGAAAATTTTTACTCAGCAATTTCTATCACAAACAAGTTGGTGCATTATGTGCAATACAGCTTCTTAGCCTGATGCCTCTATGTACTATTTGCTAAAAATCACTTAAACTTGGCCAGTTACTTTTCAAGAAATAACAACTCTCAGAATTTCTTTTTAAGAGGCCTGAAACTGAAGTTTCAAGAATAATACTGTCTCTGCTGAAGGCAATGTGAAAGGAATTTCTAGCACTAAGGAGACTAAAATTTCACCTAGAGTATATCTGTATTTCGACTGGATTGGAGTGGATGTGTGATTATTTTTTAATATGACCTGAAATTAGGACTCCATTTCTTTGAACAGATGAAAACAACTTTAGTATATTTCTAGCAGCAAGCAAAAATGGGCTGGCTTTTGCTCTGTCACGCTGAGGAATTAAAAAAATGTGGGGTTTTTCAGTTAGTCTCTTCTCTCTTGAAGAAGTAGCATTATTTGCAAGTTTGTTTTCTATTGATGGAATGTATACTGAATCTTTACTAGTAGAGCCCTGATCCCTGGGGCAGCACAAAATAAAGGATAGTTGTGGACTGGGGATGAGAACAGTACACTGAATTTTCTTTGCTACTGAAACATGTGTTGAGATAATACTTCACACAATTGGAAATGAGATGTTTTGCAGTATTTTTCAAAAAGGAATTCTCAGCAATCACCTGGTGGTGAGTGTTAGCTGAATGTATATGTAAATGATGTTAACTGAAAGAGGTAGGGTCAAGCCTTTCTCCAGCTCCTATGACTGCTTACCGTACAGACGGTAGGCATACAAGCTAGCCCATATCACTTGACTTGGGGATAACATCCTTGGCATTCATGACAAAAGAATGTATTGCCTTTGCACTTTACCCTAATTTAGGTAGGCACTCCCTAGCTTTAAAGGTAGTACGGAACAGTAGAAGATATTCTTGCCAACAGCGAGTAGAGCATCAGTTGGCTCTGCATCAAGAAACATAACTGAGAAAAAGGGGTGGAAAAGCATTGTACTCTGGTGTTTCTAGTGCTGCCTTAAGATGAGAAGCAGAAGCTTGGTACAAGACGTAGGAAATACCAGTGCAAAAATAACGGTTTTTAAAGTATTTTTTAAAGAAAAAAGAGAGAAAAGATAATGACACAGCTTTGCTGAGCAGTAAACATCAGCAAGATACTATTACTTGTTAGTAATAATGTTATAGATAATTTTATAGATATAAATTTATAGAGACRGGTTTTTTTTATTTAAGGGCACATCTGTCAGGTCTCTGGAAATACCAGAATGTGTAGTAGTTTTCCTCAGGTGATCTTAAAGTCAGTACTAGCAGATCTGCAAGTACGATCCAAGTCTAAATAGCTCTGTTCCACTGAGTTGGAATATTTACCACATCTGATATTTGCTAGTGCCTCTGCTTTAGAGATAGTCCTTGTAGAGAGTCCTTAGTGCAGCTGAAATCCTAAACAAAGGTATATATTGAATTGCTGTTGCATTTTCTCTTGGGTTCTGGGCAAAACAAGGAAGTACGTGTGGCTGTGGGTTTCCCAAAATGCATTGTTTTTCTCAAATCAGTAGTGGATTGTAGTGGTGAGAATGTGAGTAAGTCTGCAAGCACAGCTGGGAAGATTCAGGAGTCGATTCAGGAGTCATTTCAGTCGATCTTGTGCAGGTGCATCATCTCTCTAATTGTCAAGTCACAGATACTACTTGATGGAGAGGTGAATGGTGGGCAGTGAAATGTCATCACTCCGGTACCTCCTAGTGGCGCTGTCCAAAGTCACACGCTATGTTTGCCTTCGGTGATTTCTCAGCGGCTGCAGGAAGTGCAGTTGGTATGTGCGTTAGCCAGGACACATTGTTGAACTTTGAAGGGGGAAAAAGTCACTAATCCAAGAAGACAGTCTATTGTTCACCTGCCACTGCAGAAGTTAATTTTAAAGCATTATCAATATGTGTTGACTCCTGAAGTTGCCTCACTCATTTTCACGGGCTACAGCACTGGAAGAAAGAATAAAAGTAAGTATGCAAGCATTCACTGGAACATTTCCATGCTTTTCACCTGCTTGAAGGCATATTGAAAATTAATATCACAGTGATACAGTGAGAATGAAAGTTAATTATTTTTACAATTCGGTCATATTTTTGCTGTATGCCCAGCTCTTCTCATTAAAGATATGTACAAATCGGATAGACAAATGAAATCAATCATCCTACCTTTTTTTCCACTTCAGAAGATGAATTGTAAGTGGTCCTATATATGAGGTAATAAGGCATTTCAAAAAGAAAATTATGTACAGAGCAATAATTAGACTAATTTACTTTCTCTCTGCATTGGTTTTTATTTAAAATCTCTTCATATCTACCTATTTTTGAACCAACAGTGTGACATGGACAGACCAATCTGTTCCATTGTAACTGTTTTCTTGGCCTTTAAGAATAGATCCTCTGCCAAAATAAAAGCAAGCAGAACTGCACTATAACAAAGAAATATCCTTTCCCTTTCATGGAGAAGACTGTGCAAGAATTGCTTATTCTTGCTTAAGAGGCAAGAATTACAGAATGAAAAGCTGTGTGTTGGAAACATGCTGGAAGGATGATAATACGTACAATCTTGTGAAGAAATCCTGTCACATGATGGGAAGTCAGCAACAAACATAAGAGCTGACAAGACCCCTTGAGTCATTTCTCCTGCAAAAGTGTTCTCTGTTGGGAAGCAAAGAAGATTTGGCCTGAAGGAAAATAGTAGTGTCTTTTCTGAGTATCTTCAACACAGTCCAGTGCCTCTATTTTATAAGTATTTTGAAATATTTTTTAACTTGTGCAAGTATTTAAGTGAACGTTTGCATTACAAAAGGGTATGCAAAAAAAAGCATCCAGTGGTGTATTTACTTCAGTCTGTTTTCATGCTCATCAAGATACTGAAATTTCTAAAAGAAAAAAACAAAACCACCACAGGAGATCTTTATAACCAGTGAGAAGAAACATGATTTTTTTTTTTAAATCAAATTGAGGTAAAATACTATGAATCATACCTCAGCCTCAATTTTTGAAGTTTGAGACGTAGAAGAATTATAGAACATATGTTTCCAGAGTTTAATTTTGACTAGCTCCACAGAAGCTTCTGAGAGGTGAAGGAGTCGAAAGACTCAGTTATGAAATCGCCTGTAATGTTTACCAAGGACTCTACTTCATACCTTAAGAGGCAGAGGGTGTAAGACTGGTACTTCATGACTCTGTGAAGCAAATGTGATAGGTGAGTGCGGGTTTGGCTCTTTAGTTTGACAAGAGAAAAAGGTACATAACGGAAATAATGAGAGTCAGATCTGAGCACTGCGTTAGTGCAAGGACTGCACTTTGCACCCAATAGCATATTACTGAGGATATGCTTATACTTTTCTGTGATACAGAGGGTTCAATTKGTTCATTTTCACTTGTGTCTTGTTTTTTGAGGTCCTTGAATCTGGACAACAGAGAAGAATTGATTTAGGCCATTTTGAAAGTTCTTTTAGAAGAAAGAATGCAGTAATCAGTACTCCTCAAAGCATGTCTTTTTGTTAGTTTTCAGGTTTTATTTTTTTTCTCTTTCCACATTACACTTGATATGTTTAGAAACATCTTTTATTTCCCAGTCTATATGTATTTATAACTAGTTTATCCTCAATTGTTACAGTACATTAATAATTATTATGTAGATTTGTTTCTTCTCAGTATTTTCCTGATGCATTAATCCTGAATGAGCAGAAGTGTACTTTGTATGCCATCCGAGTTCTCCGTTTGCTTTGTACAAAAGCAGTAATATTTCTCTGTCTATTCTGGCAATAATTTTCTCCCAATTCTATCACACCGTTTTCTGGTAACCATTTTGATCACAGTGACAGACCTGTGTTTCTTTTGTTTTTATCAGCTGATGATCTCCAACTTTATTGCAGATTTTCTTATTGGTCCCAAATTGTTGGATCATTCTTTTGAGCTAGAAAGTTTTCTTTCATTTCTATCGTTCTAGTGATCAGAATTTTCCACTTCTCATATCTAATAAATAAATAATTTTCTATTGTCTGTGTTTTGATATCCCAATTTCCTTTCCTACTAATCCTAGTCATTTCTGCCCTGTAATGTTTTCACTGTAAAATGTCATCTGAAGCTGTGCATGCTGTGCAGTAGTTAGACCAAAAGAGCAGTAGTTGCTTTGAATGCTTTTTTGTTCCTCGGTCCAGGCAGTATGTTTATGGTTCCAGACTCCAGGACCAGCATTTGCAGTTCTCTACAGATTTGTGACTGCTTGAGAAAGTGCTTTTGTGTTTTGGGATTTAGTTTATTCCCCCTCCGGCAGTGTGGGTGCAATAAATTCTTTTTCTTCTGCATCCGTCTTGATTGTCTGCTGTTCTGTACTCTCATTCCAATTACTTAGTCATGGAATGGTTTGGGTTGGAAGGAACCTTAAAGGTCATCTAGTTCCAGTTGCCCTGCCATGGACACCTTCCACTAGACCAGGTTGCTCAGAGCTCCATCCAGCCTTGCCTTGAACACCTCCAGGGATGGGACATCCACAATATCAGGTGTTCCAGTCTTCCTTTATGCTAATCTCATTAAAAACAAGGCTAAAGTTATATATTTAGATTATGGCATTTGTGTAGATTGTCTCTGTTCTCTGCATTTCTTCCCACCATACAGCAGGTATACTTTTCTTTCTGGCATTCTTCTTTTCACTCAGGTTTGAAACTGGTTTTTGTTGGATTTTTTTCAGTTCACAGGATACCACATTCTGTTTCCTCTATGTTATCAGGTTTCATCTAAGCAAATCTAGATCCTACTTTAAAATCTACATTTGTATTACAGTGATGTTGCGAAGCTGTAGTAGTAGGTGCACATGACTAGTGCGGTCACTATCAGTAGGTTTATTACAATAAAGTTAGTTCTAGGAGTGGACAGCAGACTTTCCTAGTCATCAGCACTTCAGAATTGTAGAAATTGGGTTTTTATGGCATTTATCTGAGTTTTTAAAGAAATAAGGTTGAAATTATCTGCTTTGTTTTATGAATATGCTKAATGATGGGGAGGAATTTCAATTCTGAGGAAATTGAAATTAGTAAGTCTCAGACGAGGAGTCATTTCAGCAGGTATTTTAATGGCAGTTGAAGGATTTGGGAATTTTAACACCTTTGTAAGACCAGCCTTGATCACTTGATTCTTTAAATCATGTGGAGAATATGATGACTATATAAGGTTGTTGTCTTGCACATTTTTGGAGAAAATTATTTTAAGTACACTTTTGAGGAATTAATTCATAAAGTAAACTGTTCTAGATTTTTTATTAGTAAGACCAAATATATTAAAGATATTTTTGGTAGCTCGATTAAGTAGTGGAAACTAAGAAGTCATAAAACTGCATCTTAAGAAGATGTAACTAGTTTTTACCATTACTGAATAAATATATCAATGTATTACAAAATTTAGAACTTCCACTTATTTGAACTTTCATGCATCCTGTATAAGCAACGATGTTTTAAAGTACTTAATAATTAGCTTATTAAAGAGACTGAAAAAAATAATTATTTTCTGTCTTTTTTGGACCTATTAATGTTTGATTTACTGCCTAAATTGGCAAGTTTTGGGGTTTGTTACACTTTTTAGTTACTGGTGACAATACCACTTCCTGTCCGTTTGTTCAGTACGTAAGATCAACAAGATGGTTTCACAAATCATGTTTGAGAATTGGAGATCCACTCCAACAGTGCAAGACCATGATCTAGTAGAATGTTAGTAGTTTGAGGAGCTATTTCTGTCAATGGTATACTAATTACAGCACCCCAATTTTATGAATAGGTCTTTGAATGTCAAAATAAGAAAGTTATCTGATGACCCACAAAATAAAGTTAATTAAGTTGATAAAGCTTTGCATAAATTAATTTCCTAATTAGTTTCGTAATGAAGGTAGTATTCTACATTTAAATTGGGTGTATACTTTTTAATAATAATAATATAAACTTTTAATATGGTTAATATCAATTAATAAATATTAATAATTATACCATATATTACTATGACTATCATATTATTATACTGTCATGAATATCATATCTAAGTAGTAGTATTGTTGTTGTTATTATTAATTTTCATAGTCAAAATGCCCAGTGGTGACATGATACTAAAAAAAAAAAGCATTAGTTCCTAGGGCATTTCTGTATCATTGTATTGTCATAGAAGTCTTAAATAATGGGAGAAGAAATGTTCATTTTGCGTATTAGGGTCTTGTACTGTCATGTTGGTGTTGATTGTAATACCAAAATTATAATTAGCTTTTAACGTTTCATGTATACACTGGAGTGTCACCTTGCAATATCAATCAGCTACAGTAATTAAGAGCAATGCAGATCCTTTCCATACTCTTGCATTCTTGTAGTCATTATGGCAGTCTGGAATGGTTCTGTTATTTGTAGCGTATGATAGCAAGTTGTGGTGCTTTTCGTGGAGCACTGCTGTCCTCTCAGGCTTTCGATGCCATTGAAAGAAAGAGTATATTGAGAGAGCTGTGGCAGCCCAACTTGCACACAGGGCATCCTGCATTCACAAGGATTCTGTTTCCTCAGGGTGTAGTCCCCTTTTGATAATGACTGCATGCTTTTCCAAGTGCACTTTAAGGAGATGGAGGCCGCATACTAGCTACTGTGAAGAAAATTAACTGTACCCCCAGCCAGTACCAGCACAGCATAGGAATGAAAAATACGATCAGCTCTAGCACTGGCCAAATTTAAGGAACAATGCAGTTTGCTTTTAGTTCTTGTAGTTTGTTTTACAGTGTACTTGAATTAGGATATGTACATGTGCTTTTTTTAACTATCCAATAAAGTGGGCTTTGTGAGTCAGTATGTGTGTGTACACACAGAATGCTAGATGGCCTC
>JACAXG010000082.1:2408673-2453189 GCA_018881555.1 Amblyornis subalaris
CTTCTAAATGCACGCTGTAGCTTCATTGTTGTGTCCTTAAGCTGTTGAATGAGGAAGTTGGCCAAGGGACCATAGTGTATGTATTGCTGTTCTTTATGTTCCTGGTCAGTAACTAACTGAATGACCTGTTACTGACTGCAAGTCCTTTGGTGAATGTGGGTTGTCCTGGCATAGATGTGCTTGACAATTGTAGCGCAGCTTTTGCTTAAATGTCTGTTTTCATTTGCTAAAGGCTGTTTGCAGAAACTGCAAAAAGATCTGATTCTCCTCTCACTTACTCTAGAGTAAGTCAAGAGTAACCTCATTGAAGTCAATGAAGTTACAGTGGTGCCAGCCCAATGTAAGCAAGAAGAGAATCAGGCCTTCTGTCTCAAACACTGAATTTCTGTAATGTATCATTTTATTTTTCTTTCTCTTTCTTAAGATGACCTCGAATGCTGCCATGAGGAGCAAGGCAAGGCTGTCAATTACAGGAAGTACTGGAGAAAATGGACGTGTTATGACTCCAGAATTTCCAAAAGCAGTGCATGCAGTACCTTACGTGAGTCCTGGCATGGGAATGAATGTCAGTGTGACTGATCTCTCGTGATTGATAAGAACCTTTTGAGTGCCTTACACAATGGTTTTCTTGTGCGTTTATTGTCAAAGTGGTGAGAGGCATCCAGTACCTTGAAGACTTTTCTTTCAGCCAAGAATTCTTGTATTTGTGGAGTTCATCTTGGATTGTAACGAATGCTTGGTTCACAACACAACACCATTTTCTACACAAGTTCAAGATGAAGCTTGACTGACATGCACAGCTAACATGGAAGTACTGTAATCTAACTGAAGTCGTTGTACAGGCAACACACCAGTTTCTGCAGCCACTGTTGTTAGTCCCTTGGTTCATATTGACTTAAGCACACTTGACATCAACTGCATCAAGATGTGACATGTTTTATAAGAAAAAAACCATATAAAATGAAAAAAATATTTTTAGGTATTTTCACAAACAAAAACTGGCTTTTAAATAAATTTGCTTCCATAATGGTTGGATATGACAAAAGAAAAAAAAATAAGAAAAAAATAAGAAAAAAATCTAGACTGCGGGGAAGTGGAATATGAAAATAAGGCTTAAGGCATCAGTTCCGTATTTTTCAAAGCCAAATATGTAATGTTGAGAAGAAATAATAATTAAAAGGTTCAAATCTTGTAATTTAATATTGTTATTAAAACTTTGCTGTATATCCTATTCTTTAACATTTGGTGTTAATATAAAATTTACTTGGCAATGCTTGACATTTGAAATAAACTTTTTTCTATGGTTTTATTTGCAAGTGTTCCATTAATTTTACTAGCTACAGTTGGGTTATAAAGAGTCTGAAATCTAAAAGGACACTGTCAAGGTTGGGTCAGTCTTTCAGTTTTTGGCAGTGTTGCCACTCCCAGCTCACTCAAATCTGTTCAATAGTTTTTTTCTGCAGACAAGCCCAAGCTGTGATGCTCAGATACGCTTGTTGWACTCTGAAGATCAAGGTGGTTCTGGGTTGGAGCAGTACTTGATACTGGCACATGAGGAATCAGATGAGTGCTGTTTTAGAGCTCCTCTTAACTCTGACATGCAGAGACTTAACAATCCAAAGATTTGGTTGATACCTATCTCTACTTTTGTACAATTGAGTTCATAAATACATGTACACAGAAGAGTATCGGTAAAAACTGATAAATGGCAAGCAGCAAAACGGTGTTAAATATTTTTTTAAAGTATGAAAGAAATACAGTTGTCAAATTGTTTCTTTAAGGAAACAGTTTTCAAACTGCTAAAAGGTAATTCGAAGCAGTAGCTAGTGAAGCTTTTATGAAAAGAAAAACCCAAAACCTTGGCAATGTCTTTTTGAATTAAGATTGATAACTCAAATTTGATGCGAGTCTGTACTGATGAAAACTTTCCTGAATCTTAATCATTATGAATATTCTTTGCTAGCTGAAGTTACCATACTTTTTAATTATGTGTATTTAAAAACAGTAACTACTTAAAGAGCAAAAAGGAATCCTAGGAGGGGTGCAATAATATTAATTTAAATGCTAATGCAAATCAAAGTAACATCATGTTTCTCTAGCTTTCCCTGTAGATGAAATTCTGTGCATTTGGTTTTCCTGCATTGTGGATACATTGCCTCGTGCAGTATCGGTAAATCTCTTTTATTTTGGACTTAAATAAAATTTGAAATATGACTTGCAGTTTTAGTTGGAATCCATTTCTTAGACTGAAGTATATGTTTGCTGAGCATTGGAGAAGGCAGAGCATTTATCAGAAACTTGAAATCCCTTCTTGTGGTACAAACTCTGAGCCTGTTTCTGCAAGCATGTGAACACAGTGTATACGCTCAGTGTGGTCAGCAAAAGAGGTGTATACAGTGTTTTCAATGTCAATCTTACCAATACTTCCCCTGAATTAAACTAAATCATTTCTTGATGCATCTGTAATTCATAGGTGTTCTGTGCATTACTCCTCATCAGGAATGTTGGGGAATGCATTCAGATTTTTAATGTTCAATGCTAGAATGACCAAACTAAAATAATATTCATATGGTAATATAAATTTTTTTTAAAAGTAGAAATGCATTACTGTATACAGTGGAAAGCTATTTATTGTACCTCTGGGCTTATTCCTCTAAAAATCATAGCATAAAAAGAAAAAATCTTTGTCAAGCCTGAACTGATGTATATAACTGAAATAATGTAAAGTTATATTTTCATGTTTTTATACTTAACAACATGATGGGAATACATAATGTATGAGTATTTCAATTCAGATAATATTGATTGGATAATACACATCTCAGTTAAAAAAGCAGTAATAATAGTTTAATATCCATGTTAACAGTACATCAGTATATTGCTATATAAAGTATGTCTGTGTGCATTTAAGTGAAAAGTAGTCAAGAGTGATGAAAGCTGTCCAAGGGTTTTTTATTCATTTTATATGAAAACTGTTATGGAGCAACCAAAATGTTTATGAATTCAAACTTGTGTAAATTTCAAAATGTCCTTTTACTGTAGCTTTTTGTTTACAGTACAGTATCTTATTTTCTGCTTTGTTAAATGAGTAACAGTACAAAGCTGGACATACACTTTCTAAGACATTAACGTTCTCGTTTTTTCATGTATACTTATATGACAGAAAATGCTTCTGATTTTATTTTTCAATCTAACACATGGCTTTTCTGGAGTGTTGTATAAACTTCAATCATACATAAAAAATCTTCTTAAAAAAGGCAAAAGACCTTTAATGTCTGCTTAGTGTTATTGAAATCTGGTTTCTTATTTATTATAAATGTATTTTTCTAAGATTTTACCTAGAGCAAACCTGTTTGTCCCCACAGACATGAAATTTCCTTGAAGAGTTTATGAAGTTTCTTCTTTTCTTGAATGAAGTTTCAATGAAGAGTATAAATCTTCTCCCAGATCATCTTGTCACTCAAGGACAGATTTCCTGTAGTTTTCGTTATCATTAAATGAAGTAATGTAACTTTTTTGCCAACAATGTAATTGTATCTCTGGACTGTAACCTTGCCGATCACAGTTACAATGGCAGTGTGGCAGGTTCATAAAGATAGTAGGTTAAGTATCTATTCAGTAACACTACCTAAAAATTTTGAGTTTAAACCAGTACTTTCTTAAATTGAATGGATTGTTGATGTGTCCAAAGCAGAGAAAGGACYTGAGAAATGGCAAGTACTTTAGGTGTATATTCATCTCACTAGAAGAGATCCAGTACAATGGAGAGTTTACTGTAATAGCGAGCAGAGTGTGTAGAGGTTCACAATGTGAAAGGTTCAACATTTTTGTGTAAATATATTGCGCCTTTTAACAGAGTGTGTTTCTGCAGTGTCAGCCTCCTCTTTGGCTGATAGATGTAGACAATATCTTTACATGAAACCTCGCACAAATGATTGTTTTTTAAAATACAAAGAGATTATTTCAGCTATCATTTGGTGCAGTTGGTTATGTGAATACAGTGGTCACCAGCAAAACAGAAGCAGCAGCAGCTGTTCTGCATGATATTCGTAGAGGCTACTCAGACCTGTTTCACAGCATCAGTCTGTTATTTATTAAATCTTTTTATTTACACTGTCAAGGGATCACAAAAATTTGCTGTGAGAGATCCATCAGGTCTAAATTATCTTAGGAATTTATATTATATCAAGCACTTAGAATGAAATTAAGCAAGTGGACTTAATTTGGAACATTCTTTCTTGCATCAATTTTTGTAGTTACTAAAGAATACTATACACCTGTGTGAGACAGAGAACTGAATAAAAGTGGTGGTTTTTTTGTAAACAAGTGGCAAAAAATGGAACCTAGTAAGATACAATACAAAATTTCTGAGAATTGTAGCTCTAACTCCCCTGCAGCTTTCGTGTGTCATGAGGCCAGTCCCTAATCTTGTTAAGGCATATTACATGATGTGTTTTCTTCCTTTCCTTCTTGCCCCACTACATGCAGTTAGTTCTAATGCATACTTTTTAGCTTGGTAGACTGAGAGGAAATGTAATTACTGTATATACTACTTGCTATAATTGATTTGGCAGTCATTAAAAATGCTTATTATGGGTCATGTCATATGTCTCTGGGACAGGTTAGGGTATGTCTATGGGAAAGGTTATCCAAGCTGAACCATTTATCCAAGTGGCATCATCCACTGAACTTGTTCTTCTATCAGTTTCCTCAGTAATTCTCTTACTGCTAATGAAAATTTAGCTACCTCTGTAAACAGCTCAGTGCTCTACTTACCTCAGTGATGATAAAATTCTTTATACATAGAAGAAAAGCACTTAATTTCATGAAGTTGTCCAGTGAATGACTTTGTGGCATTTGCCCAAAGTTCTTCCTCCCTTTACACTTGCAACTCCCACTCAACAAGAAAGGACCATTACTACGTGCTGGGCATAGAGAAAAAGTTTACATGTAATTTGTTGTAATTTTTAACAAATGCTAACTTTTCAAGACTGACTCAACTATGTTAAATAAAGCATTTAATCCTACTAGTCTTCCAACTGAAGATTGAGATTTAAAAGACATATTTAAATTAAAATGGGTTTTATTTATTTGCTTTAAATATCCCAAACCGGATTTTGAAAATGTATCTTATTATAGAGYGGAAAAGGGCTGCTAAACTTTAGTGCCTAGACCAGCCCCTTGAAATGGTCTTCAGCTAGTTCCTGTCTGGAGGTGGGGGAAATGCCACAAACAAATCCCATGTGCCATGCAGGACCATGCTGCCTCCTTTGCATCTTTCCATGCACAGAAGGCAAGCAGGTGGGAAAAGCTGAAATAGGAGTTGGAGAGGCAGTTTTATGTCATTCTTCTGTCCCCCCTCAATCCTGTAAGGTGAAGGTCTCTTCAAAGGAGATAATAGAGAGGATTTATCCCTGTTTTCTAAGGAGGGAAAATAATGAATAGAATTCTTTTTTTTTTCTAAAAACTGACTGCAGTTTTGAAATGATAATGTCATGTTTTGGTTTATGGTAAACAGATCTTAAAATTGGGGAATAAAATCTCCTTCCAGAGCCTTTACTGTTAGTAATCATAGAATCAAAGAAGGGTTTGGGTTGGAAGCACCTTAGAGATCACCTCGTTCCAACCCCCATACTGTGGGCAGGGACACCTTCCACTAGGCCAGGTTTCAAGCTTCTTAGGAGACAGCCCAGAGTACTTCTGGCATGTTGATGCTTTACTGAAGCATCAAGAGCATCTTGTTAAAAATGTACTTGGAGGCTATTATATAATAACTTTTAACCCAATTTTCAAGTTATGTTGTTACTGCCTACCCTTCAGCACCATATTCTGTGAGTTTAGAGAAAAATGTAATTAGAGGGGTCAAGCTATAGTTCTTTCAATTAGTAGTATGCTTTTCAAATAACAYAGTATTTTTCAGTAGTTGCTTTCCTTATCAGTTTCACTATGAAAGACAAATATATTTTGGCTTACCTCAACATCCCAAGTAGCAGAATATCCACTGAAATATTTTTTCTGATTTTGAGTGAGAAGATTTTTTTATACTGTCACAATGACTAAAGATACAATAGTACAAAAAACATTATTTTTACTTGGGTGTTTGCCTTTATATTTGTTCCTGTTGTTTTTAATAATTTCACAAAACTGTTAGATGAATATTTACATAAATTTGGAACTAAGTGGCTTGGCAGCTTGTCCAAGTTGCCTGTAGGTGGAATTCTTAATTCAGCTTCAGCTACTTTGTGTGAATAAATAAGCAGACATGCTGATATGTGAAAATGAAGATTGTGGGTGTTCCAGTGTATATGTATGTATACATATCCATGCACAATGCAATAGTAAAAAAAAAAAATAGTGCTGAGTTTGATAAGGCTGTACTCAAAAGCGATGATAACCACAGCAATAATTCATATTAGGGCCAGTAGCAACAGGAAGGTTCATAAGCAAGTGCCTTACCACCTCTTGTTTGAATAAATACGGAATTTTGCATTTCCGTAGGACAGTATGAATCCCCATGGGACTCAATCAACAGTGAATCCTATAAGTTCAAAATCTGGGGTAACTCCTGTGATCATCTTTGTTCTCACTGATGGGATTAAGTTCTGTGGAACTCCTGTGAGACAAACGGGCTCTTCCATGCTACCTTTGGCCTACACAAAAGGTCAGATGAAAGCTGTTGCATGTGTCATTGCCTCTCACTTCAGCAGCAAGGATGATGGGTTTATGTACATGCATGTAGATGCTTCGTTTCTCAAATTGCAGTCTTTGGTTTTTAAAAATCCAGATGGTTGATCCGAGAGGCTCGGGTTTAGTTGAATCTAACATTACATAGACAAATAAAACAGTACTCTTTGCAAGTTATTACTCGATTTTCTAAACCAAAACCTCCATAAAAACTTAATGCCTCGAAAACAAAATGCCAGGCATTAACAGGGCTGGATACTACACTACCTACTTTGAACATTGTGCAATAAAATATAGTGCTACGGTGCTGTGGCAGAATTCTGTCCACATTTTGTAGTGTTTTGTTGGGTTTTTTTTCCTTTTACTTGCATGGACAATGAGTAGTATAAGCTATAGGAAGTAACTCTCATGGTGTAGGCTTGGCAGACAATTTACAGGCAATTTCTATGGATGCGTTTTATCTGTGGCATTACCACATTTTTTAAATCTGCACCTTCTGAATATACAAAAAAAAGTGATAAACTGTTTTTCTAAAGCCATTATCATTAGTGAGAGCAGAATTCTGCTTGACATGTTTTCTTTATCCTGATGGGTACACTTCCCTAAGGTACTTGTTTATTCTAGCAGACTTAAAAATATATAAATACAAATTTATATTTTTTATCATTATAGATCCACAATTATATTGGGACTTGTTCATCAGTTCTGCTTAGTCCACCTTATAAGCTGCTTTCTATAGGAGATCTTTGTCCTTTTATGCTTGTAATTTACTTTTTGATCTTTTGTCATTGGGGGAGAATTTAGCACATTGAGGGGAAAAAAGTAACATTGCATACCCTGCTTGCGGATGTGAGATGTTGCCCAAGTCATTCAAAGTGATTCAGCTGGTAAGAATGTCCCGTGACTCACACTTCTTAAAGAATCTTTCTCAAACAGCAGGGTCAAAGACTGCTCTGAGGAGACTAAAGTAATTAATATGCTTTGGTCAGACCYTGCCTCACTGGAGTCCAGGGAATCCGGGGTGTCAGGACCAAGCCTGAACCTCGCACCTGTCTGTGTGCAGTCACGCAGTGATTTCCCCAGGCATCGCCACACTTGGCACTCATGCTAGCAAAACAGAATTGTTAGCATGGTCAAGATGCAAAAACTGTTTCTCTGTCCTCAATGTGATGCCAGACTAGGGGGGAGAGAGCTGTCCCCTCCTTTCCCTATCCACACTTTCTGAAAAGCTTTTTTCCTTCCCTGAACTACAGCCATCCATATTCAGCAAATTCAGGATGTAACTTTAGAAAAATTGCTTCAATATAAAACAATCATGTATTTTTTAGCATAGAGGAAACTTGACATTTACCCTCAAGAGAAATAAGCACAGCCATCTTGGCTGGCTGAACAATTTGATGGAGATTTTTCTCATAGGAAAAAGAATTAATTACTTTATTAATTATGACATCATATATTGTCATAAAACGTGAGCTTCCCAATAGACAGAATCATGAGACTGTAGATGTTACTTTTTTGTGAGGTGCTAGGTAAGATTATATTATGTGGACAGCCTTTCTTATGCATGTTGTAATATACTATGTAAATATGGGTTTGCCAAGTGGTCTTTCTGTGGTGTCAGACCTGTATATTTATATATATATATATATATATATATATACACACAAATAGTACAATTAAAGGGATTTTTACATTTTGAAAGAGTATCCTTTGATCACTTACACAAACCTAAGTTAGGAACAATACAAATAATTGAAGCATGAAGCAAAATTGTTCAATGTGACAATATGACCTTATCTATACTATTTTCTTTTTTCGCCCTTTTTTAAATATCTGCAGAAAAAAACCCACAGTATCTTGCTGGAAGGAATAGGCAACAAAAGAGTTGGTAAGAGAATGCAAACCAAGCTTCCTATGTGACTATAGGATGGGATTTTAAAGCTGTGACTTAAAACTACAATGCTGCTTAGTACATAAACTAGAACTTTAGTTCTAATTCAAGTTACAAAGTTAGAAGACGTTCAGTAGGTTTTTGTGGTGTAGCTGAATCAGGAATGTGTCATATAATGAGTGTAGACACTGGATATAGTCTTTAGCATTTAAAACTTAGACCTATCCAGCTTCCAGGTATTCTCTATTTTGGGCTGCTTTGTGAAATTTTTACAGGCAGACCTACTGCTTAGCTAAATCTAGATCCCATTCTGGCTGCTGGCATCAATTCAGATATTGGAGATAAACATCAAATCTGAAAGTAAACTATTTTCTTTCCAAATGAGGAGTCTGTGTTTATTTTCAACTGGCTTGCTTTATGTTTTAATGGCAATATTTCAACAGGTAACTAATTCTTTTTCTTTACTTTTCTTGCTGACAATATTATCAGGGTTTGGGTTTTTTAAAGCTTTTAACTAAAACTGGTATAAAAAGTGTTGAGAATTGTTCTCTTCCCTTTCACTGAAGGGAAATGTGAATTATCAGTCAAGCCAGTATTTTTTTGAAGACACTGACTATTTTATACTGAAAATATATAAGACTTCATGCTATAGCAGAGAAGAAAAGTATGAGGAATTGTTGCTAGAGGATTTAGGTGAGATTTTGTTTGGTTTGGTTTTTTTGAAAAAAAAATCATTTTGCTTGTTTTCCTTTTGCTACAGCTTTTGTAAAAAAAAAAAAAAAAAAAGAAAGAAAACTAGTTTTCTCTATAACTTCCCTCTGCTATTACATGCTCTGATGACATTCGTTGGCAACCTGGATACCTTGAAAAATATTCCCATGTTCATGTAGATAGATGGTAGAACTGCCCAATGTAATAGATGTCTTCTGTCTGACTTCATTTCATTGTGGGTGTGATTGTTCACTTGTTTTGTACAGTTTTGGTTTTGGTGCAGCTACAGATACAGAGATCAGTAGATAAAAAAGTAAGTAAATACATTTTTTTCTTAAAAGAGTAGTGCAGAATGACAGAGCACTCCTGAAGCCTCTGGAGAAAGATGTTTGGAAAAAAAAATTCTTTTTGAAAAACTGAATTGCCTCTGAGCGTCCCTTAATGAGGGGGAAAACTAGGTGTCTTCTGTGTCCTGCAACTGCCTTCCTGTGAGTAGAAAATCCTGTTCTAATGGTCAAGACTGTACAGAGGTATTTTTGCAGAATCAACTCTAAGTGACTGACTTCTATTTAAAGATGTCAGTATTGATACTGAGAATAATGGGATGAAATGTACAAAGGAATTTTTTTTAAGTAACTGTCATAATTTTTTTTTTTTTCCTTTCAGTTACATCTTCAAACCTAGCAGTGTCAGGGGGGTTTTTTTGGACCAGTACAAAATGCACATGAATTAATGCATCATGTCCTCCTCCTGCAGAATTCCATCACTGTTACATACCATTTGCAATTTCTAGTATGAACAGATCACCTACAGTAGATGTCCTCATCAAAGGCTTCACCTTACAGAGCTTAACATGTGTTTTAGGTCAGATTCTGAATAATTAATCATATACATAAGTCCTATCATCAAAGTGCCTGAAAAAAATTGATTTTGATAATAGACTACTTGTCATCACAAAGAAGTGTCACCATATCATGTAGGGTCCTGTACCTGCCTGATCACTGGAAACAGTATATTGTTACTGCTTTATTTTAATGTGAATTTTCATCCATTATTGTCTTTCTGTCTGAAACATCTTGCATGCTGTTTTTCTTCCTCTTAGGAACAAAATGGTGATGTGTAGAATACCACAGGTATATTTCTGAAACYTTCTGCAGATACTGTCATTTTTATTTATAGATGCTTGGCTATTTCTCATCTTAATTCCTCTGAGATCTTTATGACTGATAAGATTTAAGTCTTCCAGATTTTGTATGTATGTCTTTTTGTTGGAAACCTGTTTTGTAACCTGCTAGCATTCCCTCAGTGGTCATTAACTAATGATTAATGATGCCATTCAGGTACAACGTTTAATTTATAGAAAACCTTGAGGCATATACAGTGTTTTATAAATAATTTAATGTTTATGATACTCTAAAGTGAAGATTTAAGCATGCAAGTTAGGATGCTGAGGATAAGAGATGATAAATGAAGAAATGTATAGAAGAAATAAAGTGTGAGACATGGCAGCCTGGTTGTGTTGATGTGAAAATATACTCTGTGTTTAATACTAAGGCTTTAATATTTGATTCTAATTTGTCTTAATGAAAAATGGATTAAGATATAGAAAAACATACACATATTGTGACTTCCATCTGGTGATACTTATTCCAACTAAATGAATTTTAACTCTAATTGTGATAACTGAGGAAAAGAAAAACTTTTCCTGTGAGCATCTTATGCTACTGATTTTATTTAGCATAGCATTGCTGCTGCTTGGAATATTTCCTTCATTTCTTTTTGGAAGCTCATCCTTCACAGATACACGCAGCTGCAAACATAAAATGCTTATTTAGCAAGTGCCTGGAACTTGCTGAATCATTCTGTCTTTGCCAAATAACTTTTTTTTATATTTCTACTCTGAACTTGAGAAGGTAGAACATTCTGAGAGCATTTAAGTCCTGAAATCAAGCTGTGATACCTAGATGCATGAAAATTAACTTTTAAATTAGTTTCTTGCCATGACTTAGCTTAGAAGCTTCTATGCCCTCTGCAATATGGATTGCCCTTTGTGTTGTTTTACATGTTAGTGATTGTTATAAATGATAGTAAGAACCACAAAATTTAAACTTTCTATGTTAAAAAAGCTTTCCAGTTCCATTTGTCTGTGTGCTCATGTTCAATCAGCCATGTGACGTGTCTTATTTCAGATACATTCAATTGTAGTTAGGCCTGTAATTTCCGTGCTTATTTGGAGATTTTATTTAATAAATTATATAGCATTCACTAAACATGGAGTTAATCTTTCTGTTGTTCCTTCAAGTTGATTCAGACTTGAAACCTGCTTTAATCATGATAATCTTTAGAAGAGGTGATGATAGAAATTATGGATAATGTACTGCCATTCCTCTTGGATGGAAGCCACTTAGCTGTCTATCTCACCTAAATGTCACTTTGGGAAAAATTACTTAAGCTGACATAAGCAAAAAGGTGGTTTACAAACTCAAAAACTTGTGTATTCTACTGCTTCATAATCGGCATCACATTCACCTCAAAACTACCTCTAACCTGATCTCCAATAAAATAATAACCATTGTATTAGGAAGAATAATTTTTATCTATGGGTTACAATATGTAGAGCTGCAGAAAAGGCCTACTGTTCTTTACTTAAAGTGCCTATATTCACAGTCTTGATGAAAATGTACTTTTGCATGAGTAAGCCATATGTAATAGTGCAGGGCTGGATGACTGTCACTTTTTATATAAAAGGCCTCGATGAACACAAGTTCTCTTTGAAGCGGAAAATGTTCTGGCACAGAGTCCAAGAGATTGCCTGCTTCCAGACACCAGATTTAAAGACAGAGCAATCCATGTACGAAATAATAGATCATAAAGACAGTGCAAGGACTGGTGCTGGGCCATTATTTTTCCCAAAGTGTAAACACTCGTATGTAGGAGTGAGAACAGTAAGCCATTGGAAATTGTAGCCTTTCTTGTACCCACCTGTCTATCCATTTCTCCATTTCACTCTTTTCCAGAAAAAAAAAAAAAAAATAGAAAAGACAATCACCCATTTTCTTATACTGGAAAAAAAATAATAAAAAAACTCCACCACCTCACTTCAGGCATCAGACATGGCCTGTAAAAGTAGATTAGGTTAGTGAAAGCATCCTGCATAATTTTTACTGTGAATGGTCTTATTTTTTTTAAAGTTTGGTGTGTCTAGTATCTAAATTGAACAGTGAAAATGTCTTATAGGTTATTTGTCAGATTTTTACTCTACATGCCTTTGTCAATTAATATTTCCCTGGTGATTTCCAAGTCTCATCAAAAGATTTTTAYAAAGGAAAAAGTTAAACTGACATAAAGATATTTAAGATATCCTACTTACAGGACTATCTATGCCACTGGCAGCACCAAATAGCAGTCTTCTGGGACAGCTGCCGAGTTTATTTTTCCCAGTCACTGTGAAATGAGACAGAATGAGACACAAGAAAAAGGCTTTAAATGCACAAAGGTTAAAATATGTCTAGAATACAAAAGTGCTATCCTAGCTTGCCAAAAATGACCAGGTTAGCATTAAAACACCTTAAACCCATGGGGCATTTCCAGGATCGCTGAATCACCATTAGATGATGATTGTCATGCAAAGGTTTCTGTAACAAAAGCTCTGAGTAGCTTGTAGAAAGTGACCTTGTACTGGATGATGATGGGTAGATTCAGTATAAGTGTAGTGTAAGAATAAACAAAAGTAGCCTTATATTTAAGGGCCTCTCAAACTGTGATGCAGCAAGGCTGGCTCTATACTCATATATAACCAGCGGTGCCTGGCGTGTTCCCAGGCACCAGACTCTTCATCTATCCCATTAAGCTGCTGCTGCCGTCCCTGGTGTGCTGTTGGCTGATRCCAACCAAGTATGTTCCCAGGGACAGTTTAGGGGTGTCCCATCGATGGTTCCCATTTGGCATTTTGTAAATTGTCACAACATTTTGGTGCCTAGGAAAGTTCACTCTCATAAATGGGATATTGCATGCTCATTAGCTTGAGTACACGGGAATATTTTGGGGCATTTTGTTACAGTTGTGGATGTCACCTGTGGGAACTAATTAGAGTTGCGGGAGTGAAGTCTTGAATTTGGAGGACATCACAAGATGTCTTTGGGCAAAGAAGTTATATYTGGCAGAGATTTGTATTAAAAGCCTTTGCTCCAGTCCCCTCTGCTGGAATACTCACACTAGGAGAGACATCTGAAATAAGTGAAGAGATTACCAGAAACACACAAAGTAATGGGACTGCTTATCTGAAGAAGTTTAAAGAGAGGTCAGAAAGAGTAAGAATGTATGAAGAGTTTAAGAAAAATCAACCTGCAGTAGATTTTCCAAAATATATTAAACACCAAATTTTTAATGTATAAATATAGGAATACCAAACATAAAGATGTGGGGTTGTTCATTAATGTCAGTTTAATTGTAACTTATAAAGTCAATGCATGTTTTAGTTCTGCTTTGACAAGAAGTCTGGTGAATAAATTGAAGAAGGTTTCCTCCCTACAGCAAAGGAGCTGTTTGGTAAKCAGGAATGTGGATAAAGGAGATGGCATTACCTAAGGAAATTTTACACTGCAAGAGTAAGCCCAAAACTGCATTTTTCAGTGAT
Source organism: Amblyornis subalaris (assembly GCA_018881555.1). Taxonomy (NCBI): domain Eukaryota; kingdom Metazoa; phylum Chordata; class Aves; order Passeriformes; family Ptilonorhynchidae; genus Amblyornis; species Amblyornis subalaris. Next base: position 2,422,596 of record JACAXG010000082.1, read on the forward strand.
CAGTATTAGGGTCAGATCTATTTTTATAGACAAATAATGACCCTGACACAAGGAGTGGAAAATGCCTTGTGAAATTAATTTGATTATTTAAAGTTAAGATAAAAATGAAACAGTGAAAGAACTGGATGTGCCTGTGGATTGGAAATAAGTCTGAACAGCTTAAAAGGAAAGGCACTTAGAAAAAAAATTTAGGACAGCAGCAGATCAAAGGGGGACTCATTGTTTTGCTTCCAACACTGTCCAATAGTGAATGCCCTGACAAGACTGAAGATTGCACGTACAGTGGGTTTTGCTGGGGTGGTGGTGTGGCCTCCAGCAGTTTGTGGATCAGGGACTCCCTTAGACACAGATGATATCTTTGCATTTCATATCCTTTCCAGCAATTTATCTAATCACTTTGAACTCATCTCAACTTTGGCAGCCATAATATCCTTTGGCAGGAATTGTCATGGCCTAACTCAACATTGTGTAAAAAATCACCCTTTTTTTTGCATTAAGCATGTTATCTATTAATTTCCTTTGTTGTCTCTTCATTCTTATACTATGAAATGTAGTTAGAAGTTGCTCATTAATTCCTGCTCTGAACTGAGAGGCTCATAATCTATCATGTGGGAGAAAACTTTAAAAAACCCCAAGCTTCTTTCATGGAACAAAATGAAAGTTGATGTAGCATGTGACCGTTGTTAATAAACACAAGTGGGAGAAAAGCTTCATGCAAAGGAGAAAAGCTACTTACAAAAAAAACAGTGCTGGCAGCAGAACAAGTTGAGAAAATTGGCAAGGCATAAATTTAGGGTGGATTGTGAACCCTTCTAGCTTCAGGGCAACAGATCCTCTTGGCAGTCAAGTCAGAAGGCTGCACCTTGCACAGACGTTGCCTTGGCCAGCGTGGTTGTGGAACAGCCATTTTTACAGGAAACCACCCCTCAGAGAACCACTACTTCCTCGTTTACAGGTGATCACCTCAAGCAAGTGTTCAAGCATTCAAAAACATGCCTTTACATCATTCTGTTAGCAAAACCATGAAAAACCATTTTTATGCGTGAAAGTTGATGACTGGGATTCAGCAATCCAGGAGGTCCCTTTCCACTGAACACTCCTCCATGGTCTGGCTGCAGAGATGCTCTTTGTTCTCATCCAGATTGACACTCCTGTGCGATCTCCTGCATGTAGGTGTCTGTGTCAGCCTTTTTGCAAAAATGCAAAAATGCAGATGGTGCCCTTTTACCCTCTAGATCAGTGATTCGAAGTGATTTATTTAAAACAAGACCAAAACAAACAAAAAAAGAAACAACAACCACTGAACAAAATCTGTTGCCCAAACCAGATATTTTATGAAAAATCCCTTTTCCATCCCGCAGGTAAAACTGTCATGACTAGTGTTTGCTGTGTATTTTCAGAAATGAAATGYCTCCTGGAAAACCAGCTCTGTTTTCCAAGAAACAGCTAAAAAGCCACTGGRTAAGATCAGTGCAGAAGGGTTGTTGACTAACATTGAAACAAAGCCAGACTCACTCTGGTTCCAGTGGCTCTAAGGACAGGGCAGAAAACTCTCATGTAGTCAGCAAAAGAAGAACTGGAATCTTTGGCTCTCACATTTGGTCATGTACAGTCAGGCTTCAGCTTTTCCCACCAGAGAGTTGACTCTATGGGAACAGGAGCAGCCACATTAGAGGCACATATCCTGCCCATTTGGATTATTCTCTGTTTAACTCTGGAGCTCTGATCCTCTCATTGCCCAACCACTACACGTTTCTGATTTCTGTCTAGAAGCCAGAGAGCTCACTCTKAGACAAAATCCAGGCATTGTTCAAAAGGTGTCTTGGATCCACAGTTCGTTCCTGACTGACATTGTAGGTGCAGCATGACCAAACTTTTCTCGGTGTAGGTATTTAGGCTGCTCTGGCTCCGAAGAGTTTAAATGTGGATCAGGCTTTGATTTCTAACACAGGCTGCCGGGATGGGATAAGTGTGCACCAAAGTGCCATAGTCATGCAGAAGGCATAATCCAATAAAAGGTTGCCCAGGGAAGAGAGGGATGTGCTTCAGGTCTCCCACTATCTACATAAGGGGACAAAACTATGCTGCTGTTGCCCATGTTTTGTAGGTGGCTGGACTTGATGATGGTAATCTGAGAAGGATACTCAGACTCACACTGAGAGGATGTAAATGATTACAGACAGATTCAAGCTGGACATTTTGAAGCTCAGGTTAATTCAGATTGACATGCTTTGTGCTATGTCCCAAGCCAGATGTTGAACTTCCCGGTGAAAGATGCTTTGCAAACCTGGACAGCGCCTAGGAGGGGGTGATAGCTGAGCACTGAAAAGTGCTGAAGTGTTAAATCTTACATGTAGGCACCTTTCACAGATCTAGCGGAGAGATTTTCTTGATAAGTTCTTTCAAATTACCTTGAGYTGACTGGATAAGTTACAAATGAGGTATGAGTAACCTCTGCCTTAGTACTGATGTCCATGAGGATAACCTTGATAGGGAGTCACAATCTGTTTTTTTTATACTCTCCAAAGTGAGTGCACTTGATCTGCTGAAGTATAAAACTTGCAGAATAGGAAAGTCTGAGGGAAATTATCTTAAACAGAATATCCTGTGCCAAGACACGTGAGCTGGCATTGCAGAAATTTTTAAGGTCTCTGATCATCAGTTTCTGATTTATTTTTTTAATAGGAAGAGGGCAAATGTGTAAAACCCCAAGCTGCTCAACCTTGATTACTGGTATTTTATGCTAAATGTGGTTGTTCCTGCCAAAAATATTAAGCTGGCAAAGAGAAGCTTAGATGTCTCATTATACTATTGCCAAGAAAGACATGATTTTGAAAGCTCTGCAGGGCGGACCCAGAGGCTCTTGCTGCCAATCTGTTCTGCTATTCACTGCAGAATGAGCAGAATCAGTGCTTCTTTGAAGAAATGATGCTTCAGGCTACCCTGGATGTGCGCTGAATAGATTTTAACAATGATGTTTTTTACGTAACAACTCTGTGGAGCTTTGTTTTGCTTTATGGCAYAGGCTGGACTGGATTTTAAACAAACCAATAGAATTCAGAATATGGGTTTGTCTCTAAAAGCATATGTAAGAAAAATTGAAAAGTAGTGCTTCTAATGTGTGAAGGAAAAAACAAAGACCTCTACAAGTCTCTACAAGAGGATGCACTAGGTTTTCTAGAGGAATTAGCCAGCCATTTTAGATTTAATAGTCAACTCTGTCCTGAGGGCATGTTTAGTGAGAGGCATAAAATTCTATCAAATACATAGGCAAAAATTATACGCAGTGCATGTGTTTCGTTTTGTTGGTGATTCATAATCAAGTCAGAAGAGTGTAGAAATAGACCTGTGAATGTCAGATTACAGACATTTAGCAAATTAATATATATTTCAAGTTTCTTCCATAGTGGACTCTGAATCAGTCAAGAGTGAGAGACAGTACAAAAAGTTCTAATGTGAGAGCATTTACTCAGCCAACCAAACAGGAATGAGCTTACCATTCCTGGAGTCAGAAAGAAAAAAAAGAAACAAAACAACAACAAGAACAAAAACACCCAACCAAAATCCCCACACACACACCAAACCAAAACATAAGGAAATAAAAGTGCTTGTTGAGATAAACAATGTTTCATCCACATTTCCTGGTCTAGCTCATGAGATATATTTTTAAAGACAAGTTAGACTTGGCACTGATTTTGGAGTCCAAAACCAGAAAGAAACTGTCTCCTATACTTATACTAAAAAGATATATCTCTCAGTCCAGAAGGATCATAGATCATAGCATCATAGGTCTCAAGTGAAAAGGAACTTTTTTGTTTACTTACTCTTGACCTTCTGCATGCCAGGAAACCACCTTTGAGCCAACTCAGCAGAAACTTAGCACATTCTTTTGTAATCTATTCTGGCAGTTTGTTAACTTCATTTCAAAAACATAATCTCAAAAAATGCAATCTAGTCCTTACTCAAGCACTCAAGTACCTCTTGGAGAGCCCGAGTTGGCTAGATTGAAAGGTCTGCTGCAGTGAGATATATTCCTTTCATATGGAACAAATGGATCATGACTCAATTGCTTCTTAAACCTCTTCACTTGAGGTGCCTTAGTCTTTCATTTAGGTTTTCACTGGATAGAACAAGGTCATTTTCAATGTCAGTCTTCCACTTCTATTGTGTATTGTATACAGTATACATTAGTTTGTCATCATTGTTTGCAAAACAGTGCTAGATTTTGACACAGATAATGCCATTTCTTCATTCTTGTTCAATATTGATGAAAACAACCTCATTTCTTAGACCTTCTTCAGGAGTTCATGTTCAGGTGGTGAAACTCCAGTCAACAAATTTAATACGTGTGGGATGCCTCATATTTCTCATATTTTTATATGCAGGCAAAAAAAAGCAAAGAAACCTCAGTGTCTTCCATCTCTCCATCTCTTTCAACATAATTTCACTAAAAGTCTGCTGAAGAGAGCAAGGTTGCACCAGTATGGTACTTCCGTGTTCCCTATCTGCCATTTGGAGACAGCACCTTTAGTGACCCTCATACATTTGGGTTCTGTGGCAAAGACGAATGAGTGCACAAATTGAAGCTGTAATTACTTTGTATGAATGCTCGTTGCACACCATCAATTTGGGTGTGGTTCTTAAGGCAATACCTTTTTCTGTGCAGCACTGAACTTGTAGTGCTTATGATGTCAAACTACTGGAAAGTTAGATGAGTCCTACCTGGCCTTTCCAATTTGCATTTCCCTCTCCGATAGTTCAGATTTGAGACCCCAGAACTGGGATATTACGATGACTACTGCTAGGAACAAATAACTCAGAATAGGGAGCATGTCAAAGCAAAAAGTCCTTAAAACACCTTAGTTCATTTGTTTGCAACTGACGTCATCTCAGCCCTTACTAAAAGGGCTGTTCTAAATCTTCCTCTGCAATATTGCAGAGAAAACTGCACCTTTCAGAAGTGTGAATGTCAACTGAAAAAGAAGAGTCATGTTTTCCTTGAGAACTTATTTTGGCTTTGTAAGACTGGCAGCTCTCTGTATCCGTACTACACATGTGACAATTACCAAAGCCAGCAAAATTTGATTCTGACACTGTGTACTCACAGTGGGGCAGCCAAAGCTGAGATTCTTTTTCGGTTTAAATATCGGCCAGCTAAACTCTACTAAGGAGCCAACTACACATCTCTTTAGTAGTATTCTAATTCATGTACTGTAATTAGGCTTGAATACAAAATATTGATTTAGTAGTAATTACATTTGTGCAAGTGTTAAGATAATGTTTCGGGAAATCTGCCTAGATTCAACATGAGGTTCCAGATAATGAAATATTCACTCTATTGCTGTGTAAAAGAGCTTTTAAATAAAACTTAGTCTATACTCTCACTAATATAAATTTATTTGATCCTGTCCTCTGATGTTTTTGGCTTGAAACACTCCACCAAATTTGAAATATCTTCCAATGGTCTATTCTAGTTAATTAGAATATACCAGCTTTTTTAATGTGTTCTGAGATCATTCAGGGAAAGAATGTGTGAGACTTGTAAGAAATAAGGCAGCATTTAAAGAGCACTGATTTATAGCCATAAATCTCATTAGTTGTAGTACTAAATATGCTGCAGATTTGTAACTACTCTGTTAGCCTTAAATATTGCACAAACACATGCACTCTGGGAGAGCATGCAATCCTGTGATTCCTGGGTAACAACTTATTTTCCTGTTTCACTGTTCTTACAGTATTTTTAGAATTTTTCATCTCAAGATGTGCATAAACACATGCTTTATACATTTGCATTTATACACACTACGAGGCAGACTTATTTATGGCATCTACAAGAACATACAAGTGGTAAGTGTGGGGCATACACAGACATTTAGTCTTAACTTGTTTTTAATCTAAATTGCTGCTCAATAAACTTTATTTTGAAGATCTGTTACTGTATAAAAGGGGAACCTACAGCCAATAGTGGCAATCAAATAACTCAGGAGTGAAGTAACAAGTATATAAATTGGACCTTCAACAGGAATACTTATATTACGAGTAATATAAGTATGTAATTTGTCTCTTGAAATATATTTCATATCAGGATAGATATTTTATGTCTTCCAGGGGGAAATAAAATCATATTTGATTTTTAATTTGAAACATGGTATCTGAATTTAGCCACTCATTTCAGACCAGGAACAGCTATCTAGCAGATCGCCTTCTCTCTGATTGTTTTACTGCAGAGGAAGAGGAATTCAGGAGGAGAAACATGGATAGACAGATACACAGATAAACAGACACACAAATATATACATATATGTATATATGCATCTGTCTATGTAGTTGTAGATAGATACACAGATATAGATACAAATACACAGAATAAATCTGGTTTATATAAACCTCACTTGCACTCAAAACAAGAAAGAAGATCTGAAGACTGGACTATGCTATGTCTAGTTCTTTGTCAGCCTGGGAATATCCCAAGGACAAGGGTATTTGTTTGTCCTGAGCTTTGTAAAATATAGAGACTGCTGATCCTCCTGCTCCCTGTGCCCCTTCACACAGGAGAATAGCTATAGATGAGCAACTGATAGTGAAAATCCAGGCCTGGCTCTACCCCGCCATAAGTTGGGAAAGCTGGGGAAATGAAGCAAATGTGCTGATGAAGCAAATAATTCACCTGGGAGATTCCTCTAGCAAGACTTATGGCAGGTTTCTATTTTTAATTATGCTTTTCAAGGCAGGATCAAGCTGAGGAACTATTAACCTCTGGCTGGTGCCACAGCTCTCTTACTCACACAGTGATATAGAATCTGGTGTGTCTAATCATATCTAACATCCACCAAAGCATCTGCCATGTTGGATGGTGGTCAGGTCTAGAGCTTTCAGAGCAGAAAATGAATTCCTGCAGTTGGCACACTTAAGCTGACCTGCCCAGTCCCCATAACAAGTTTTATTTTCATGGCTATCTGTTAGCATAATGCTGAATATTTGAAGCATCAGATGAAATATTTCTTTAAAATTAGAACTATAGCTGCATACAATATCTCTGAATTGCCTTGAAATACAGAAGATATTTTTACTGAAATAAATATTAAATGTGCTAAGCATATTTCCAGAAACAGCATTGAGCTAGGAAATCACATATTCAAATAAATATCTCTTTGGAGATTCATTGTGTATGTTCAAAACCAGTTACGTGAGTAATTTACTGAACTAGATGACTTCATCGCAATAGGGAATATGTATTTAAAAGATGCTTCTGCATTCAAAAAGGTTCTAATAGCCCTGGTGAGAAACACATTTATTGCTCTACATTATGTCTCTGTGTGAAGCTTTGCTTTATCATGAATACCATCTTAGATTCTTCTGAACAGCAATAAAAAAGAAGGTAGATTAACCTTTCTAAAAGTCAGTTCGAGAAACCCCAAAGAGCCCACTTCTGTGCATTTCTCTGTGTGCCAGATTCTGGTGTCACTGTCCTCCTTTTGCCTTCATAGTCCTCCTGCATGAAGAGTGGCCATTTTGATTTTTTCACAGGGAGACAAAATTCATTCTTCTACAGAAAAAGCCTTGGCTAGGATACTCCTAACAATATGCCAGATTTGTTTCATAAACAGGGTTGTAAACTATTATCATTAAACCCAAAACACTAATAATCCCTGCTTTTGGATAAGGTTCTGGGGAGTTGCATGAGACCACCGTAGCTGGATTACAGAACCAGAGAGGCGGTGCCAAGGCTGGGGAGGCAGATTCCAGAGGAGCTATAGGGCAGGTGCTGCTCATCTGCAAATGGAAGCATCTTGAGGTCGTGTCCTTAGCTGATTTTATGTGAGTGTTCATGTATGGTTACATCTGTGGGATAGAAGTAGATGAGGAGGAAGCACCATGGGTGGCTCATCATCTTCAGCATCAGACTGTCTGCTTGTTCTCTGAACTAAGCACCATAAATTGAATTGATTTGTCGGTGTCATTGCAGCCTGTTTCTGCTCTACATGCACTGTCTCTGAACAGGACATTCACAAAAGGAGAGAGGAAGAGGGGAGAATAAATTTTTTTGTAAGAGAAAGATTGTATCATCAATTGAAAATGGCTAAAGAAAACACTTCTAAAATACGATTTACCCCGTAACCCACTTTTCAGACACATCCCAAAACATACTGAGGTACACCACCATACTATTACAGCAACAATATTGCAATGTGAGAGATGGTAAAATATAGTGCAAGAGAAAAGCAAGGTAGGTGTTATAATCCCTGGCAGGGGCTGGTCGGACACTTTTCTAGCTGGGAAGAATAAATGAAATATCCTTCCCAGAGTGTCAGTGCCACAAACAGAGGCAGACATCAGTTAAAATCAGGTTTGGGAGCTTGAGCATCCCATGGGTGCAATCCTTTGATGTGCTGAACATATCTGGATTTGATCAAGTCCTCCCTAGGCTACTAGAAAGGAAGGGGGGTCTTGATATCTGCTGGCCTATGTGGAGTGCACCACATGTGTGCAAGCTGACCCTGCCGAGATGTTGTCCCTTGTGCATCCCTGGAGCAGCCCAGCCATGATGACGAGAGGCGATGAACTGCCCTTGGTGGTCGGCTGGGTCTGTCCCATGCAGCTCTCTGCGCCTGGAGAGACACAAAACCAGCGGGCTGCCACTTGCTTTTATGTTAAACCGTAGTGCAGGAGAGCACGAAAGCTGTCAGTGTACACCACGCAGCTTCTGTCCCGCAGTGAAAGGGGATGTGTAGGACGAGTGCTGCCCTGTGGGCCTGGTGGCTCCCTCTGAAGGAAGACAGCACTGCTTGGCTGAAGCTGAGCCCTTGCAACATCCCTAACTGCAGTGTCCATACAGCAGGATGAAGAACCAAAAATTTTATCTGCTCCGGTGAGTCTCTTAGACTCACTTCAAGATGGGATTACTAATATCTGTCTTATTGTTGCTCCCTGCATTTTAGCTTATCAGCCCCCTTTCCTAGCACAGGGGAGCAGCAAAGCTCAAAGCTGCCCGAAAGAACAAGTCTCCTTGTTTTTCTCTTGGCTCAACCCAGGAATCACCATTTTCCGGTCCTCAGGGTGTATAAATGCATCCACCAGCACTCTCACTCGTGTTTTGCAGGTGATACTTAGGGGAGCCCAATCCTTGCACTGACAGGCTGCAGTTTGCACCAAGCAGAGAGAGACAGAGGCAGCTGTTTGGGAAGAATGAGCCTGAGGCTTGATTTGCAGAAGGATTATGCATCAGCACATTTTGTCAGARGGTGTAATTTTTTTTCCTTCTCTGTCTAATGATAATAATGCATTCCCTCAGGTGTACACAACTATATCAGTATGTAGGTGCTTGTCTTTATAGTTTACGTCTTGCAGTAATTAAGGTAGCAGAGTTTATGTTCCTTAATTAGGAGAAGAATGTCTCCAATTCTCKAGCCAACTATAAGAAAGCACACATTGCTGGCCCAGCTTCTTGTAGCTAACCCACGAGATTTTCACCATCTTTTCAGTGCTGATTAGGGAACAGAGACAATGAGGAAGGACTGTGTCTCATGATTTCATGACCAGGCTATGCCACAAACAAATAGCAAATTGCACAGTAAAATATAAATAAGGCCTGACTGAGAGTACATGGTGCTTGGTAAACCAGGACACAGCTCGGACTGTGGGAGAGAGGGATAAGGAAGSAGCTGCAGGCAGTGCCCAGCCCTCTAGCTGGGAGGTTGCCAGAGAAAGAGCCAATCAGACATGTAGCAATGGGGAACACAGATGACAGACCCCTTGGTACGTCCAAAGAAGATCCGTTTATTGCCAAAAATCACCCGCTCTTTATACCCTTAATCTCAACCGAACACGACCGAAACCAAACCGAAACCTAACAGAACTTAACAGCCGAAGGGCACCCATTGGCTGGCACAGCTGCAGTGCTGCTGTCCACGCATCCTACCACCCAATCAGCTTCCCGTTCRTATGCTGTCCACGCGTTCCTCCAGCCAATCACAATCTCACTTCCAACTCTCRCTCAGCTGACTCTCTCCTCACTCGCAGCKGCCTCTCAGCCCTCAGGCKAGTTCCAACCGTCCAGCCTGCAGCTGTGCCTTTCCCACAGGGCCTTCTGGTCGGCATAAGCCTTAAGCATTTTAACAAATATAACCCCATATTCCACACAGACAGAAAGAGCAGTGGGGTGAAATGCAGTGGGAAGAAGACTTAGTTAAGCTGACCCACATGGACTACTTTCCTTTGATAGCAGCAGTCAGTTACCTATGGTGACACTCAAGACTCCATTTTTTTAAAATTATGACCCAAAATCCATCTCTGAGTCATTACGAGCAGAAGGGAATTGTGCGTTTACCCTCTGCTGCGCTGACAGCTCTTCACACCCGGGCAACTCTCAACAGCACCTCTTTGGATGAACGAGTACCCACTGTTCAGAGTCAGCAGAGGTAAAGGTGGGAGCACAGTTAACACAGGATGATTAGCACGGCTTCAGTTTGTGAACCAGAAGAACTGACAAAATATGTGATTTTCACCTTTTCAAGTTTGACATTTTTGAGACTCATTTTCCTTCTACACCATTAACTTGTTAGCTTGAAACTTAAGATGTAACTGCATAGGGAATAGTAATGTTATGCATTTACTGTGATATGAGTAATTTTTCTGCTACCGAAAAAGCCAGAAGAAAATGTCATTAAGTGAATGGTATTGTAGTTTATATCCCCCATCATGCAAGAAGCCTAATTCTTGTAGCAAGTGCTGTGCATGAAGCAAATTAAAAGTGTTGGTCTCTCTGACTAATGACGATCAAATAAAGCACAACGACCTGGTGAGGAGCAGCGGCAGACTGAGGCATTTGGTAACCTTATTCGGGGAAAAGAGAGCACAGGCCTGTTCCTGAAACTATAGCTTTCTTGCTGGTGGGGTACCCTGATGTGACTCCCCACTCAGAGCCTGGGTGTGCAAACTGCTCATGAACTTGAACTGGGCCTGGCTCATCCCTTGGCTTGCAAGAGAAATATTTTTAAAAATTCCAATTACATATTTTCCATTGCACACTCATTTACAGAGAAAGATTTCTTCTTTATAGGTACATTATTACAGAAACTTCTGCAAAGTGGAATTTATACAGCATGCTACCAGGACATTTAATCTGGATTGAAGATAAAATAGAGCCAATAAAAAGGCAACAACATGTATTACTTAGAATATTGTATGCAATCTGGTTTTATAACTTCCTATTTGTCAACGGGTTCTTTAAAATCTTTGCTATCCCATTTAGACCCAAAGTCAGGGAATATTGCCCTGTGATTTCCAGTTAGATAAGATGAAATTAAATTCTTTCAGCTCATCTAGAAGAAGGAAACATAAACAGGTCCAGATTACAGATTTTTACACAATGATCTAAATTACCGAGCCATTAATAGCAGATTAGTAGTATGATATTAAATGCCAGCACATAAACTAGATCGATAGGGTTTTTGTCTGGAACATTAAAATTTTCCAGGACAGTTTTTTCAGGAGGTAGGACATTTTGTCTCTCGTTTTACAAATGTGGTGTGAAACGAAAAGAGGAAAAACACTCCCTCCTCCCTCCTCCCCCAGCTCTCTGAGGAGGAGACTCATCATGGCACATACAAGAAAAAACAGCCACCCACACACTGGAGCCCTTCAAGCAGAAAGCACCTGACAGGAATTTAAAAGTAGGTTTTCAATGGTGAAGTTGGCAGAAATCTACATAAAAGCAGTTCTTCAAGGGAGGGTATTATGTGGTATGAATTAGATGAATGTATTGAGTTCCTCCTTTTATTTTCTTTTTTTTAAGCTGTGAAGTCAAAAATTAAGTTATTGTTATCCTGATCAAGTATTTTCTTTGCAACAGCTCATGTCTGAAGACAAAGAATAAAAATAAAGAAAATACAAGGGAGCACAATATATTTTAATGAAAGAAGGTTTTTCTATCACTCAAAATGCTGAATTTCTATTTTTAGAAGTCTGAGTGCTAGCTGCTTGAGTCTTCAAAACCCCCACTACACACAGAGCCAGCAGTATGCCTAGAGCATTTAAAAATGAAATATGTCAAATGAAACAGCAAGAAAATGGGGACATAGCAAGTAATTGATTTGAAGATCATTTTATAAAACACTGAAGGGTCTGTATTTTTTCTTTTAGTAACAAAGCCTWATAACATTTTGATTAAGAATTACACTTTTTTTTCCAAATGTTTTTCAGAGTGTTCATATGGGCCTCTTTAGGGCATTACACTTCTTATCCTTAAGACTATATGGTTACATTAAACACATTTCACTTCTGAGTCAGTTCCTTCTCCCATAATGAAGGGAGAAGAAAACAGCTGATGCTGTTTAAGACCTCACTTAAATTTTCATTGCCTTTGAATGTTCTATATAAACTGAATTTAAGTAACTTTCTCAGTTTTAATTTTTCTTCCTATTTATTTTCAAGTTGGAGGCAAACAATTGGAGCCTTTATATCTAGCTTGTTTTTTCTGCAGTGCAATGAAATTTTTAAATGGCTTACTGTTTAGCAGGTTATTGATAACTTAATCTGGCAGATAATTTCACATTGGCTCYATTGCTGGACACAATCTGGATCTTCCATACCCCAATGGCATAACCATATGAGTCCTTCTTGAAGTGGAAGGACTCTTGAAGTGGAAATCCCTCTGATTTACACCATTTGAAGGTTAAAAGATATGAAAACCATAATTCTACGTTGCCCCACCAGTTGTGAAAGCCTTCATCAACAGCACAGGCTCAGCACATCTTTCCTGTGAAGTATCTAAGGACAGCTGAGATTTCATTGTCTACCACCTTGTGTATGAATTAGCCCATAAATCACTGGTGTTAACTCTGAAATTTGGATTGCTGTGCACATCTCTTGGGGCTAGACTTTCTGCTGTACCTGTAACTGGCTGGTGGTAACTGCAGGGGTACTCAGCAAGATTGACTTTTTAATCATTAATAGGGAAAATCATAGATTTCTCAATTATTTACATGAACAATAACAATCCAATAATGTCCTCATCCTGGCATTCATGGAAAGCCGTTCTTTTTAACTACCATATTGCTTTTATCTCTACTACATGGCTTTCACAGATGAGGAGCCCAGTAAGAAATGCATATACTTCCTGCTAAGGAAAACTGCACATCCAGTCCTTAGTGATGCATTTTGGTATCACCACTGTGGAGGAATCTCTGCCTCTAACTGCAGCAAGGCTCCTGATGGCTTTGCAGGTGAGAAACTCACTGAGAGATGTTAAACAGACAGGAAGGTCGTTTGGTTTGACTGTCTGGAAGTCCTCACAGCGGTGTTGACTCATCAGCTTGTCACCTGCAGGTGAATGAAAAGAATGTATGCACAAGTCGAAGGCTTATCCTGGGCAACTCTATGCCAAATAACAGCTCCTGCCTTTTCCTGTGCCAGTATGCTGCTGGAGTGAGTCCATGGGGAGGCCATGAAGATGATCAGAGGGCTGGAGCACCTCTCCAATGAAGACAGGCTGAGAGAGTTGGGGCTGGAGAAGAAAAGGCTCTGGGGAGCCCTTGTAGAGGCCAGGGGCTTACAAGAGCTGGAGAGGGACTTTTAATATGGACAGAAAGTGGTAGGACATGCGGAATAACTTTAAACTAAAAGAACATGGGTTTAGGTTAGATATTGGGAAGAAATTCTTTACTGTGAGAGTGGTGAGGCACTGGAACAGGTTGCCTGGAGAAGTTGTGGATGCCCCATCCCTAAAAATGTTCAAGGTCAGGCTGGATGGGGCTTTGAGCAACCTGGTCTAGTGGAAGGCATCTGTCCATGATGAGGGATTTGGAACTGGAGGACCTGTAACATCCCTTCCAATCCAAATAATTCTATGATTCTGTGGTTCTATTTCTGTAATCATGGATCCATAATCCAGCTAAGTTTGGAAAGCCTGGGATTTTCTGTTGATTTTTTTTTTCTCTGTAATTGCCTGACATCTGTAACCATGTGGAAACAACCAGGGTACTCTGACTCATCTCTTTAGTCCTGACAGATGCTGGGATTCAGGCTTTGTATTAAAAAAAAGAGAAAGTATGTCAAGAGGAGGTGGTGATGGTGGTGGAAGGAGATCATATCCTATGTCTTAACTGCAATCYACGTTCCTGCTGTCTCACAAATCAGTCTTAAAAGTTCCTTGCATACATCAACTGCAAAACATCAATATGCACTCTGTTTCAAAGGAGAATTCACTGAAATTGCTGTTACCACAGCATTGTGCACCACGATACCAACTGATTTAATTAAATTCCTCTTCTTTGTAATCCTTGGGAGTGTGTGTATTATCTTCTCTTATCTTTCAAATGTTTTAGGATGGTTCCCAAGTTGTAGTTGGACCTTAGTGTGAAATGGAGCCTCACTGTGTTACAGACACAGACACACCAACGAGGTGCTGTTGCTCTGTATCCAACCCTCCTCTCATGCTGAACAGAGTTGAAAGGTGATTGAAAACCTCACCTGCAGAATTTGTAATAGCAATCTCTCCTGCATTTTGTATATCCAACTACCACTTTTAAAAGATCCTGAAAACTAATTTGTTGTAGCTCACTCCTTATGGATTTACTGCAAAAGGGTGGGGGTAACTGTAAAGGAAATCTATTCCTGCAAGTGGCAGGCCATTTTCTTTGRGAGGTACCTCTTAAAAGCACAGAAAATCAATTAGCCATCCTTGTATTTCTGGCTTAGGTCTTTTTTTCGTGTCATTGAACACCAGATTAATGCCACTCTTGAAGTCATTCYCACTCTAACACAGTGCTGCCCCACTGGCAGGCATTTCTTTTGACAATAAAATCCCAACTCTTGTTTCTTGAAAGTATGGCATTTCTCATTTCCGAGAAATACTACTTCTGCCTGGTGGAGTAGATTTTTGGAGGAAAGATTAAAGAATTACATGAAACTTAATGAAAAATAAGAGAATTACTCTAAATAACTATTTTAAATGATGGCTTGTGGACTTTCTAAATATCATCTGTGATGAATGGCTTGGAAACTTAAACAGCAGTTAGAAAATGTGCAATTTAAATTTCTAGTGTCATAAAACTCTAATCTTAGGAAACYTTCTACTAAGCTACGGAGAATTTTTTTCTTCTTATTTTAAGCCTCTTCTAGAAGTGAATTATGGATTACACTGCAGCACATTAGCTGTCGGAGTGAAATTTGGCAACCCTGCCAGAGTACCCACAATCTGTTTTATGACTTCATAAAATGCCCTATAAACAAACACTACAAATATATAACTTATGTCAGAAGTCTTAGCCCATTGAAGGCATTCCAATATAGCCACAGAAAAAGTTCCAGAGTATTTGATTTCTTGTAGAGGGGTATGAGGTGACTGGTGTTGGTTGGGTACAGGGCAAACTGCCAGGGAAAGGTTTGTCATTTTGGTTTTTAATCTCTGCCATTCATTGTGCTGGGATGCAAATTTCCAACACCTTATAAACTTCATACCTGTGTTTGGGCATTTGGTATTTCCACATCTTGGCAATTTAAATGACCTATTGATTTTGAGGGTTACTACACTTTTTCCCTGTTTTTAGAATGGTTATTAAGCAGAAGAAGATAGGGCCTTAAATTTTCTTAATCATTCTGACTGCAGACCTGAGTATGACATGGAGACTACAAAGATGTCTTTGATGGATGTTATGACAATGTGAGCTTATTCACTTTATTTCACTTGTACCATGTTCTGGTACAGGTGAGATAAAGTAGCCATGACACTTAGCAGAGGGAATTTGGTACTTCACAAGGGGAATCAGCTCATTGAAGAAGATTCCTATGGTATTTATGATGTGGGCACTCATCTTTTAAATCTGTATAACTCTGTAATGGGAACGAAAAACAGTATTTCAGGTCTCATCTCATCAGGCATGAACTTCAAAGTCTGAATTTTCAGGAAATAAGATCTCAGGTGAAAACACCCTTACTTAAACAAATCTAAATAAAGTTTCTATTGCCTGAGAAATGGAGGGGAGACACACACACAAAATAAGAGGAAATAGGTTTTTTTGGGGAGAGGATAGATGCATAATTGACACTTATATCAGTATTGACCCTCAATATCAGAGTCCTTGGGAGAAGATGAGATTGAAAAGCAGCTATAAAACTCGGCTAAGATTTTGTCAATAAAAAAAAGATAAGATTGCATGTAGCTTTTCAAGAGTGTGTTAGCAAACTTGTAAGAGAGTAACTCAAACACAAATATTTATTTAATTTAGGGAGACAAATTCTGTGGAGTATTTCCCTGTGTGTGTGCACATATGTAGAGATTTAAAACAAATTTATGTCAGGATTCACTAATAAAAAGCCATGATATTAAGCAAAAGCATGAAACTGAAATAAGCATGATAAAGCATGATATCGGATAAAACTAATGTCAAAATAAATTTAAACAGACCCAAGGCTGCCAGAGGTCTGCACAGTTGAGAGAGTCAGGAGTGTAAGTCTGACTCCCTGAACACAGTAAGTCTGAACACAAGCTGAAGAGGTGATGTCTGCTTTGTTTGGCAGCATTTCCCTCCATCAYGGCCATTCTCCCTCCAGCAGTAGCAGTGGGAAGGGAATTCTATCATGGATGCTTTGGATCCATGCATCTGGCCTTGGATCTCACTGTGTCTGGATCAAATTGTAATAYTAGCAGTAAGTTTAGAGAATGCCCTGAACAAAAGAAATAAAAGAAAGAAAATTACCTTTGTGCACACAGAGAGGAAAATCATAGAAATGTTACAATATTGAATATCTCAATCTAACTGCATTCATTTATTGCTAAACTCTCTGCCTATAAGAATGATATTATTAGGCSATTTGACTTGTAACTGGGGCTTCTTATTCTAATCTCATTAATTTGAAAACTAGCAAAAGAACCAGGCTTGCTTATCTCTATTTAGCCGTATTATTTTGCTTCCCTGTTGCCTTTCCCGTTTGTTTTGTTTTTTTTTTTTACTTCTTCTACTTGGAAAGCTTCATTTAATATTGTGCACATGCAAGATTCAGATAGGATGCTTGCTGAAGTTGGTGTAGTTGCGCTGGGGAAAGGGAGTTGGTACCAATTCAGTCCTCTGCCTCCAGTTGTTGCTTGTTTTGTTTCTCCGTCATCTCCAGGTTCCTCTCTGCACCAGGCACCCATCACCAGTACTGATGGCTCCTCAGGAACTCTCTGCCTTTCCTTGTGAATTTCCTTGGGTTTACTCCTCTTCATCTTTTTGCTTCTCTTGTCTTCTCCATTGGTAGCTCTTGATTTCGGGGTTTCCCAGCTCAGGGTGCAAAACATCTCTGTTGAAATTCTCTCTTCATGATTTCTCCTGGTTCACATCTGTCAATGCAGGCTTCATGTTTGCCCAATTCCCAACTGACCTCCTCCATGCTAGTTGTATTCATGTTTATAATACAGCTTGCTGTTGAACTGTTCAAAAGGCCTGGCACATGTAAGAAGATGTGAACATCATCTTCAGCCTGCAATGACTTTATTCTCAATCCCCTGGCCTTCTGCAGCTTTTCCTTCTGGGTCTTTATGCGACCACTCCTTCAGACTGTATTACAGTAGTTGCCCCTCTAGCTGTTTTGTGAGCTCTCACATGGTTCTGTCCTGGATCTTTTTGTCTTTGTATAATTTATTTCTCATCCATTGCTCATCTCAGCTATTGCCTCTAGGAGCATGAATCACACATCTGCTGCTCCCACCTTGTAACTTCACCATCAACTCAAATTCACCCCTGTTATATCAGAGGTCTGAATTTTTTCTACAGAGTCTCTCCGTATCAGTCATTATTTGTCAGTCAAGACTGCAGACAACTTGGCACTTTTTTATACAGCATAGGTCCTCACATGCAAATCACACATAAATTCTGTAGTAATCTCCCTGGAGTAATATCCACATTTCCAGCTAAAATTATTCGGGCCATTTTGATTTTTAGCAACATCCTTTTCCTTTGTCTTTTATAAATAAAATTTTGTGCTGCTCATACTTATTAAGAATTTGTAGAAAAAAAAACCTGATTGCTTTGAATGTAAGAAACTTGTATTTCCATTCAAGACCCCTGAATWATCTGTTCTTCTCTAGTTAGATACCTATAGACTTTCACCAAAGAACTAGAGCCTTTTTAGTTGTTCACTTTTTAAGTGTSTATGATATTTTCATGCCTCTCCCAGGCTGTACTTCCCATGTGAGGGGAAAAAAGCACCTTGTTACCATTCATCAAATTATCTTATCGTGACTCAAACATTGTGCTGTTTCTTGATGTAAAGTAAAAAATAACACGTTAGTTATTTAACTGACATGTCGAGTTCACTGCCTCTTGCAATTGCCCCAAGTGCATTCTTTGTATTATGTCTCATCTTCTTCCCACATGGCAAGTTGGCTAAGAGAAATAGGAGTGTATTTCTGGTTTTGATGAACAGCTGCTCCTGCAGTTGGATCTTGGTCCACACCTAGAGTCTTTTGAGTATACAAATAAAAGAGCTGCCAAATAAAAGTGATCGTTCAGAGGTTTTTGTCTGTCATTCCCAGTGGTCTAGCTCACAGTGAAGGATTAAAATGGGTTTGTCCTTCAAGAGTCTGCAGGAGTGTGCCGTTTTGATCCATGGTGTAAGGTATTCCACTGCATTTCTCATCCTCCCAAAGTACCTTCAAACTTCCAACACAAAAAAAGCATACAATACAGAAATCTGTTACCATAAAATTTTAATTAAGTGTTCCTGGTTTGAGTAGTAAATTTRGATTCATACCAGGATGAATATATAATTTATTGGATAAATAAATATACAGAATCAATTAGTTATTCCTAGCATACAATACTAATGGGTTGACTTCCAGCTGACAGGGCACTTTCTCTGCATCATTATGGTTTACATTAATTTTCATTCTCTTATCTATTAAATCTTCCTCAGACTCATAATGCAATCAGGTTGCCTATTATTAAAGATGATCTCAAATTCTTTCCAGTATTGTTTTATTCATGGGTGACTCTTGAAAATCCTAAAAGACGACTAATATCAGACATTTTAGGAAAAAAAYATTTCTACAAAGACTGCAGGGACTTATTTTTTTCCATTTGAAAGGCATACTCAAGGAATAAGTTCCTCCCTTTTTTAACTAATGTGCTGTTTCTGAGCCCAGTCACTGATTTGTCTCACTTTAAAAACCTGCACATTAACATACTCTATTAAGTTTCAGTTGGGTCATTTAAGAAGTGCATTGGAAGCAAGTTGTTTTACTTAGAAACCTTGGACAGAAGGCAACATAAAAATGCAATATAGTTGTTTAAAAAGGTAAAGATTCTTTCAAAAATGTCAGTTTATGGATTTCTATCAGTCCACAGAAAGGTAAAGCAGATATTCTAACCAATAGAAAGTGTACAAAGGAATAGTGTTCTTTTTTAAAACCCTTCAGTGAAAATGAGATARTCTGAAAGTAATAACACCAAATGGAACTGTACAAGAAAATTAATAAATTGCTTTGTAAATTAATCAGACTTTTCAACCTTGTAAAAACATTAATTGTGTCTTTTTTCATTATAATTACCTTATTTTGARACGTAAAATTATACCAAAAGGTTATTGAGATAGAGTTCTCCTTATGGAGAAGATATGAACCACAATGACTTTCATTTACAAAGAAAAAAAGAAACCAAAAAACCCCCCCAAAAATCACTTTTTAAAGTGTTGAAGAAAACAGAAGAGAACCTTTTTAGGATGAATTATTTAGTGTTTGGGGAATTTAATTTGTGTTTGGCTATTGCTGATCTCAATCTTTTAACATATTGAAACTTTTTGGACATTGTGTATTATAACATCTCTAATTCATCCTATTACCAGCTGTTGAAATGGCAGCTTTGACTTTTATCCTAATGATTTTGTCAGCACTTATTTGAAATACCAGATACAACTTTATTTGTTGTGCTATTTTGAACATTACAGAGTTCTCCCAAGTATTTTGCGTCCCCAAAACCTTAACTGATGATGAACACATAGCAACTCATCAAGCATTTGATGTGTTTTTCTGAACTATTTCTGAAGAAATTCTGAAACATTGGTATAGATGTGGGTTTTTTTCTGATAAGTGAGTTCATATGAACTTGGGAATGAGGTGGTAAATTCCTTACACATAGACTGAAATATACTGTGACAAAGATGTTCTGTGTGATGGTTTGTTTCTTTTAATCTCTCTTCTAATGGAGTTCTAATTTCAGAAACTTGATTAGTGCAGGTTAATATTGTGACATTCTTCCAAAGATCTTAAAGGAATATCCTAGTATGGGAGCTAGCAATTAGATCAAACCAAATGGGACACACATTTAGGTAACTTATGGGGCCTTTACATTTCAGATGTGAGAGCGTCTGGTAATATAAATGGACATAATTCACTGTGAAGAATAGGTTTTTTAGATATTTTCATGCTAAATAGTCAGCATGGGATTTTTTTTCTTTAAATATTTATACCAATATATTTTTTCATTGCAGTGTTTTCTGTATGTAGGATGGCCCCCCATTTTAGAAAAATCAATAGTTTTGTCCCTTTCATCCTTTATACTCCATATRCTCTCATGTTTTCTTTCACAAATACATTCCTCTTCTTATATTAATGTGCCGATGAAACATTGTAATTCTAGAATGTAAGTTTCCAGGAAGGGAAATCAGAAATGAAGGGTGTGACCTCAGAATAAAGAGATAAATATTGAAATGTTTTGCTGTGTCTTCATAGATAAAAGAATGTGAAATAACAGAAACTGATATAACTCGACATAACTCCTCTGAGAAAAGTGCAAAGAAAAAATAAAGAGAGGGAAGAAGAGTGTTAAGGTTTCGTAAAATCCTATATAAAAAGAAAGAATTTRTTGTAATTACATCGTATAAAGGACCATCTGGGTAGGTAATGTGTCTTTGACAGTGGCCACTTTCTACAAAAAGCCTGAGAAGAGCCCTGAACATGGCTGCTTAGGTGTATTTTATAATTTATTAATTAAATTGTTTGTCTTTAAATGGAAACTCGTTGCATCTATTTATTTTCCTCCCTTGAATGTAATAAGGGAGTTGTCTTTTTCACTTATAAACAACCTGATCTTAAATGAAAACAAAGATCAGTTATAAGATATTCCAAAGCAAATGGGATTATGCTAAGAAAGTAGGGTTCCTAAACTGAAACATTCAGAGTCTATAAACAGTCAGAAACACAGAATATATGCAACCTTGAAGGGACCATGTAATCAACATTTGAAACTAAGGTCTAAGGAGGGAAAGGAAGGGAACAYTTGTCAGCAGCAGCATTTCTGGTATGTCAGCTGGGACTGAAAATGAGTGTTGGGTGCAGAAATGGAGGTGCAGTATCCTGCTGTACTGATTTCAAGCTCATTCATGGAAGTTCACCTTAGTAATACTGTGCCTTAATTCTGTCACAGGGAGAGCTCAGTATATGAAGCGAAGATCCTTCATTGTACATTTTTGTTTCGGTGTTGTGCTTTCCATTTTCTAGCTGGAAATTATAGTTCTGGAGTAATGACTCAGACACAATGGTGGGCTTAACTGTTTCTCTTGTGTCTGAAGACACATTAATTACATTCTCCTTTCAGTYGTGGTTAGACTTGAATGGGGAAAAAATAATTCTTATACACAGTTTAGGAGGCTGGGCACATGTCAGTGGAGGAGAAACTACAGGTTACCCCTCCTGCAGTGCCCACCCAAGAGAAATGGAAATCACAATATTCTGAGCTTACTGGTAATTCTCATTTTGCTGCCTCAGATATCTTAAATATAGTAAACTCTTTGAAATTTTCTCCTCATAACCAGTGGGGACTTACGTACTATATTTATTTGATGCGGTTTTAATTACTGGGTTTTTAACTGAGGAAGGTAATGAGAAAGGGAATTTTACTGAGCAGTTATTTTGCACATGATTGTTCCAGGATTTATTCTTGACTGCGGAACTAAGAAACTTTTTAATCTTGGGAAAGGACTTCTCCGTAGTTTTGAATTTGAAATATTTTTCTGTCCTTTCTATTTTTTGTTAAGATGAAAGGAAGACAATTATTATTGGAATCTTGGTTTCAGAAGTAAGTGGATATTTTATTTTTGTTGTATACCTACATCAGTGTTTGTATTGTGTGAGTGTCTACTAGGAGGTGGCCARCATGACAGGATGACTTGATGCTTTTCAAACTTCATACAAAATTTGACATCCTTAACATGGTTTTTAAAAAAATACAGTATAAAAACTTAGAAAAAAGTATCATTTTAAGAAAGGAACCTAAAACTTTACCTTGACTGGCTTAATTTTTTTTAAGTGTAGTATTAGACAGCAGTTTAAAATGGAAGGATGTGTGGTAAAAGTTCTTAATATAATTCCATGTGCTATTCTAGAGCCTATGTTTAGTTCTACCCTCTCATCTCTACAAGGATAATTAATACATGTTTCTAATCACTTATTCTGTCTGTTTCAAAGGAATAAAAGAGGTAGCACTTAAATAGGTGCTGAGCTGCATGAAAAAAGTATTTTTGGTGATTAGAAACGGTAGAGAAAAAAAATCTAATGACAAAAAATGAACATTAGCAGATTGACATTTTCAAGTGTCTGAATGACACAAAGAGCACCATTATACAAACTTGTTTCCTAGAACAGAAAATGGATTGAAGAAAATTGCTTAGAATGAATTGCTATCAAGTTGAGTTACAGGGGAAAATTAAAAGAGGCTTTATAGAGCAGTCACTGAATGAGATAGTACATCAAGACTCCTGAGCAACCATTTATCTTAGGGTTAGTGTGTTATAATGAGAGTCGGGTCATTTACTCATGAATAATATATCTATATTTACCTAAGGGTGGTAAACATAATTAAACAAACCTTTTCCTTGAATTAGCTCCTGAAGGCAATTTGCTATATCCTGCAGAAAAAGTGTTGGCAGAAAGATCAGCTYTGTACATCAGAAGCAGCTCTGTTTCCTCGGGATTCTTTTCCCAGCCGTAGTGTTAACTCCTTGGACCTACTCTAGGTATACATCTTTTGCCGAAGTAGCTACATGACTGAGCAACAAGAGAAATTTGGTCAGCTAACAATTGACAAAAGATAAATATATTTCCAATAAAGTCTCTGTTGTGGTGTGGTTTCCCATACTTGGGGATATGACTAAGCTACGGAGATAATTATCCCTTATTTCTAGTAGGAGAGTCAGTAACCACAGTGTGTGGCTGGAACAAGATCAAGCTGAGGTTGCTGCACTGATGTAACGGTACATCATGAACATTTGACCTCATTAATAGTGAACCTTAACTATTCCTGTATGTCTATTTTAAGTGCAGAAAAAAAATTAAAATTTATTTTTATCTTCAGTATTCCAAAAGATTATGTAATTAATATATTCTCAACCGATAGGCAGAACTGCAAGTTTTTTGAAGCAGGTTCGAAACCCAGAGGAAGTTAGAAACAGAGGGAAAACCAGCATCTCTTCCAGTTAAATGAAAAGACCTGGTTTCTGGCAGGTTCTTTTCTATTTAATCAAGTACCTTCATTTTGTAATAGGACACATCTGGAAGTAGAGCCCCAGTGTTGCTACAAGGTCCCCCTGTATCAAAGATTAGTAAAATCGAGCATTAAATTAATATACAAATTATAGGATACTGCATGTTATACTAAAGAACATTATGACCTGAAGTCTAGGAGCTGGGATATTCACTAGATGGATGTTTTTCAGCAGAAAATAAYGAGTTCCTTATTAGAGCATTCAGTGGCACATGAAGAAATAATTACAGAATCTGTCATTTGTTTTACCAGGACAAATGTTTGTTGTTTTAAAATGTGTGTTCTGTAAAAGGCATCCCGCAATTAAATGCTCCCCCACTCATGTTCGGGGATCAAAACCATGAAAAGGCTGTCCCCATGCAAACAACAACAATAGCTACCACATTGTGARCATTTATTTTCAGATGAAATACGCTGTTGTCTCTTTAGTTAATAATCTCTGCCAATTTGGCCTGATGGATTTACTGCACATCATTTGCTGCTGGTGTCCAAATAATCTCTATTCATGCCAATAAAAGACAGTGTCAACAACTGTAATAATAGCGCACTTGTTTTTTCACCACTCCAAAAAGAAGAGACATCCTGAGTTCAGAGGGATTCTGAAAGAAATAGTGTTAATGAATAGCCTTCCCAGCTGTATGCACTATGGCAAGTGAAAAACCTCCCCAAGTATTACATAACCAAGCATCGACATTGCTGTCTTTCTGAGCAGGCACCTTGCTTGGTCTCGTTAGCATCAGTGCAATTGCACAGGATACAGGTTAGCACAGAATTGGCCTCAATATCTCTGGTGAAGCCAAAAGGTTTTATCCCCGTAGACCAACTGATGCTGAAGAAACAAGGTAATTTTCATCTACTTCAGCTCTAGTTCATCTAACCCGATGGGAGTAAGTAGTTACACAAACTTTGAGAAACAAGAGCAAAGAGAAAATTAACTGCTGTAACCCTTCACTGATGTTTTTATGCTCCAGACTAGAATAGTAACTCTCTCCCTGAAAAAATAATCATTTTCTGTGTCCTTCACAAGGGCGTTCCACATTTTCAGAGGAGACCGAATTTCCTTTCATGCTTTCCTCAGCCCTGGACCTCCTGCAACAAAATCTGATTTGGCAACTTCCTCYGGTAGGCCACCCACACCATCTGGAAAAGAGACTTTCTGCAGAGTGAATGAAACAGCTGTAAGAGTGTTTTTAGGGAGGGAAATGAATAATGTGGCAATAGAGGATTTGCAGGCATTAGAGACGTTCTCCAAGTATCAAGGCACTGATTTCATTCCCTATTGAACTGTGGCAACTCTGCTCATTACACAGACTGCTTTTTATACCATAGGGTGTTGGGATCACTGGACTTTTCAACTACTGCCAGAGTCTTTATGCAAGGGCCACTATATTTCCATGGTTTTGCAAGATCTGCAAAGTATTATTGTTTAAAGCCTCCTTTACAATGGAGACCCTAATCAAGATCTGAGATCTGCTGAGTTGTATCGTGGGTTACATCATTTATCTTGAACAACAAATATTGTAAGAAGCAGAGATGAGTTTTTTCCAAAAGGATTACAGACACAGGAATATTTTTCAATTAACAGGAGATTTAATTATAAAAAAATGTCCTTTTATTAGCTGTTTCTTAGCTTTTATTATGAAGAAGCAAAAAGTACCATTTTGGTACCCAGTAAAACAAAYGATGAAATTCAACCTTTTGATGAAACTCCTGGCATTTCGCTGAGGTAAAAATCCCTGCTCCAATTGCTCTTGAAGTGAAATAAAAACATATAGATGGAGRGGAATCTGGATTTGCAGATATTATGGCTGCAATTTGGAAATAATTTTAATTTTATAAGTATTAGACCATTCCTGAGTCCCGAAGAGGGATAACTAACTTCTTTTCATTATTTTGTTTGTTACTTTCATTCGGGAACAGTTTGTCCTTAGGAACAGCCTTTATTTTTCAGTTATTTTCTATGTTACTTTCCAGCATGTGTTTTTATTTTTATTCCTTTCCTTTCTAATAGGAAAAATAAAATAAAACACATTTCGTTTCCTGAAAAACAATGTGATGTTTTTGTCAAAGAACAAAATATGTCAGTGGAAAATGCAAATGAGGATATGCTAATGTTGCTACTTTTCACRGAATTTTGTTATTTTTTAAAATGTACATTAGGAATATTTGAGGAACTAAAGATTTATGGAAAGTAACTGAAGGAATCAGTACAAGTGAAAGAAAAGTAGCTAAGAAAAATAGGTGAATAAAAAATGTTAATCTCTAAAAGTAAACCTTATCTTTTCCATGAGATTTGGGGCGCTTTTTTTTTATATTTGGCTTCAGTGGAAATTATTATACTAGCTATTCAGCTTTACAATTTTGTTGTAAAGTTGGGAATTAAATTAGAAGATTATCCATAGGTACATATAGTATATCATCATCATCATTAATTCTTAACATAAGTTTTCTAGAAAACAAATGGAAACATAGAATGATTTGGGTCAGAAAGGACCTTCAGAGATCACCTAGTCCAACCCTCCTACCATGAGCAGGAACATCTTTCAGTAGATCCCTTCCCATGATGTGGCAACCACAATTTCTCCTGGCAATTTTTTTTTCCATTGTCTCACCACCCTCATTGCAAAAAATTTCCTCT
The DNA here is from genome assembly GCA_018881555.1 of Amblyornis subalaris. NCBI lineage: Eukaryota > Metazoa > Chordata > Aves > Passeriformes > Ptilonorhynchidae > Amblyornis > Amblyornis subalaris. The sequence goes on from JACAXG010000082.1 coordinate 2,448,750, forward strand.
TTCAGTGTCAAGCCGTTCCCYCTTGTTCTATCACTGCATGCCCTTATAGAAAAGTCCCTCTACAGCTTTCTTGCAGGCCTCCTTTAGTTACTGGAAGGCTACAAGAAGGTCTTTCCACAGAGGTGCTCCAGCCCTCTGACCATTTTTGTGGTCTTTTCTGGATATGCTCTGACAGGTCCATGTCTTTCTCATACTGGAAGCCCCAGAATTGGATGCAGAACTCCTGGTGAGGTCTAAACAAAAGGAGAATGATCTCACTTGATTTGTTGGCCTTGCTTCCTTTTATGCAGCCCAGGATACAGATGGTTTTCTAGGCTCTGAGCACGTATTGTCCCATTTTTCATTCACCAACACCCCTGAGACCCTTCTCCACAGGGTTTCTCTCAATCAGGTTATCCCCTAGTCTGTACTGATATTGGGGATTGCCCAACGCATGTGTAGGACCTTGCATCTGCCCTTGATGAAATAGTGCAGTCTTTTGTAGTTCTTCATCACTGTCTGCTATGATATACTAGAAAGTACRGTAGCCCAAGTGCTGAAATTAAGGGTGACTGAAAGGACATGAAAGTTCTTATCAAGAGATTTTTTTCTTCCATCTAATTTGTATCACAGCAGTAATTTTTACTTCATGGCTGGACTTAGTAAGACAAAACCCAAAAAACTGTCTCACTCCACCTTTCTCTCCTCGCCTTTAAGCTAAGTAACCCAAATTCTTTTAATATTTTCTCAGGAGGATTAGTTTTGTGCTCTTGAGCAAGATTTAAACAATTTTTTTTTTTTTCACATTTGCAAAATTCAGTCAAGGCCAGGAGACACAGCCTCGGAAAAGGGCACAATGCTGCTGGTAGTTGGTTGGGTTCCTTGCCTTGTACACAGGAAAGGTACCAACTTTCCTCTGTGCCCCTTCAACAGTTTTGACACCTTTCTGAGTTCAAAGCATGGAGTCTGGAGGCTGCTGCCTTCAGCACGTCCCTTCATGGTCCTTGCACTCCACTATCAGCTCTGTGTGATACCAACCACAGATAGAGTCCATAGATGAAGTACATACCATGGATCTGAGGCTTCTTTCTGAGCCTAACTATGAGAACTAGTGCAAGTGGAGAGCGACAAGTTTCTCACTTTAAGACAAAAACCAGCAGTCTCCTTTGTTGCTCAGTACTTTCTAATAAGATCTACAGAACATTCTGTTACTCCATTGGTTTTGACATATCAATTTCCTTCATGCAGGCCTTCACTTCTGTCAGCTTTCTGTACATCTGATTAGAGAGACTTATCAGTTTCCAAGGCCTCTCAAGGTCTGTCCCCTTTCACTTATCATCACCAAGTCGGTGTTGATTCTCACCTCTGGTCAGCCCCCAATCCTGACCTTTACCCTTGTTATTTTTCTCTCAGACAAAAGCTTTTTTTTTTGTCCTCACTCTCCAAATACAGGGCAGACTGGTGAATGCAGCAAATACATATGGAAGGCAAAGGGGTGTGAAAAGTTACTGCCTTTGTTTCCCCTGTCAAAGCTCTTTGCCTGAAGAACTTGGCAGAGCAGACAGAGTACTGAGGCCAATGGCTATTACAAATGGACACGTTTTATTCTTCTTGGATACTATTTCCCAACCTACTTCTTCTTTAACATTTACAAAATTAAGTATGAGTAGGATGGTTTTTCCCTCTTATCTCTGTGCTTTCACAATGTCATGCATATTGAAATCTTCATCTATGAGTAGGGCTTCTAGCTGTTACCATGATGAAGATGCTTTTGCTGCTGTTAACAATAATRATAATAATATGGAAGTGAACACAAATTGTAATAAGCACCAAGTGGAATAACATGACCTGAGTCTCTCAGGGGGAATAGAAAGGTTTCTGTTTTCAAATTAGAATTAGGCTGGTTGCAAGACAACAGACTCAGAGCTCCCACATGGCATAGACTCTAAATCAAATAATTTGGCTGAGATACTTTGGTAGGCTCTSAAATCTTGCTATAGTCCTTAACATTATTTTGGGTCAAACAGACAAGAATGTTAGGAGTCAGAGCTGGCTCCCTAGTATATGACAAGGTGGTATGCATGATTCTCTTAGTTAAATTAAAAAAGTAAAGGATGCTATTAGTATTACATTAATTTTTAGAAGTTATTATTACTTATATTTTCTATATACTCTATTACACTGAAATTAGAGATACCTCTCATTAACTCTGGTTACATATCTAATGCACACACTTTAAAGCATTCTTTTCAACTTTTTAATATTTTTGTCTAATTTCCAATTAATGTGGTGGAACAGCCTACTGCACTCTTTCAAACTTACAGCTCCTCTTTAAATTTGTTTTTTTGGGTATGATTTTCACTGCAGTTTATATTAATTGCTTTTGTATTACGATTCTCTATTTTTCAAGCAAGGTGATTTTAGTTTGATGAGAGAAAATTGTGGAACACACCATACTGGTAAACAGAACATTCCATTGTGCTCCACAGCATCAAGGAGACAAGCATTGAAATGAGTTGGGCACTGGATTGCAGCTGGTATTTGAAACAGCAAGTGGTCAAAACAAAGTCATGGTTGGTTCTGTGTTCAGTGCTCACCTTAACAGGGACCTGCAAAAAGAGGAAACAATTGGAAATCACCGAGTTTCTCAGGAGATCTAATGTCAAAAAAAAATCTATAACCTTTCTTGCAGGTGGCAATTTTGAGTGTAACTTGTTGTGAGAAATTGGAATGTTAATGGTTAATGACATTTGGCCTTTTGTGGAGGTGGCAGGGTGCTTTGCTGGGGCCGGGTTTGCACCCTCGGAGCGGGAGGAGGAGGGTATTTGGGTGTATAATGGCAAGCCTCTGGCCTACATAAGACAGAGAGTGTGAGCAATCACCACTGGAGCCTACAACCCGCTCTTTGAGGCCAATAAGAAGCAGATCCTGTGAGGTGGGATGGTGCTTTATATGATGCCAAATTCCTCCCTTACACAGCTCGCTCAGTTGTAAAACTGCACCCCTCTCCCCCTCATGGAAGGTCCTGTGGACATCCTTCGGACTGGGCATAACTGGCTCAACAGCGCTGATGTGAGTGGAAGCTTCATGTCTTAGAAGGGCTCATAGACCGTCAAAGTCCCCAGACTCATTTCTGAAGCCTTCCAGCAAAGCACTGAAAGCTCGTCTCTCCCCAGGGGAGGTACCTGGGCATTCCCTCCTAACCTGAGTGTATTTTTCAGGGCTTTCCCCCACCCCTGGCGGATCAAGACTGCGACCATCACTTTGACCTACGGACATCAAAACTGCAACAATCAAGTCTCGTCTCTGCATGCCCGGGTGTTGATATCTTTCTACTCCTATCCTTTCTTTCTCTGTCTTTCTTTTCCCTTATACATTTTCTTAAGTGATACTTTCATGATTTCATATTTCTATATTACTATAGATGATAATAACCAAGATGGCTGCATATCTGCTTTCTATTGCAACCAAATTGTTTGAAAATAAACCCTATGTATATATATTTACAAACACCAATCATTCAGTGTCATTTCACTCTAATCCACCCCAAGGGATCTATTAACAAGAACCTGGGTTACACTTCCCTTCAGAGACAGGTTGTAACACCTCTTGGTAACTCTGTGTGATGGCCTCTGTACAAACACATATAAAAAATGTCATGCGGAAAATAAAGCAACATAACAAAATCTCTATATAGAATTAGTACTACCTGTTATTTTCCTCACGTTTTGTGTATAAAGTGTATCATTTTCTCAGATGTCCATTTTAAATGTATGTCTCATCTGCTGCATTTTTTTTCCATTTACAATGTTCAATTGAAAAAACAAATGCCATTTTTTGGAAGAGAAATTTATTCTTATAAATATAGGACCATTAGAGATTTTTTCTTATTCACAATGAGCAAGGACACATAAATTAACAACAACGTAGAAAAATTTTCTATACCAAAAGTTTTTAATATTCTTCTGAGAACCTCTTTGGTATGAGTGATTCCTTCAGAGATAATTTGCACAAAACAACATCTCAGCATCAGAGATTTTTCAGGAAACATCAACTGAATGTACTGTTGTAATACACAGGTTTTTTTACCAGAAAAATGATGGGTTTGTGAATTAAAGGTAAAATTTCATGAAAATCAGGGAGGAGGTATAAATTAAAACCTAGAAGTTTAGTGCAAGTTAATATAGAGAAAATACATTTTCAGATACATAAATTTGGTCTTTTTACAATGCACTAAGAATAATTTGAAAATCTTTTTGGGCAATTCTGACTTGCCTAGCACCGGAAAATAATATAAAAACCTGATTTTCACACTTACTTTTAAAATCCCTTACTTATAAAAAAAAAATTAAGAAAAGAAAAGAAGAGAAAAGAAAAGAAAAGAAAAGAAAAGAAAAGAAAAGAAAAGAAAAGAAAAGAGAAAAAAGAAAAGAAAAAAAGAAAAGAAAAGAAAAAGAAAAA